>JBBPBX010071862.1:0-18211 GCA_038048925.1 Garcialebias charrua | reverse complement strand
TGATTGTCTTAGAAATTATTGCGATAAACGATAATACTGTTTTAAATTTGACAGTAATTAGTAATTGTTGTCAAATTTAAGAAGAAATAATGGTCAATTTTTCTGCATGTAGCCCCTTTTTTTGACCACCGGATGGCAGTATAAGACTGTTTGAACTGAAGGATGGATAGTGAAGGAGCGAGCAGCGTGCCTCTTTAAGAAAAATGGGAGGGAGTCCCCTTGACGTGACAAGGGCTGTCTCTCTTCAGTTCTCAAAATGGCGGACACTCGGTGTGGTTTGAGCTCATTAGCATAGCAAGTTTCACACAAAGCTTTTAAATAAAATTAGAAAAATAGTACACAAGTTATCAGCTTCTTTTTGCAGAGAAAAGCTTTTTACAGGAAGCGGGTTTCAACCGTGAATTTTGGAGCTTCGACAAGGAGGGTTTTTTCCCCCTGAGGTCAACCTGTTAGCTTAGCTCGTAGCTTAGCTTCTAAGCTTAGCTGCTCCCGGTTACTCATACCATGTGTCGTTGTGTCCCTGGGCAAGACACTTAACCCCGAGTTGCTCCCGGTAGGATTGGAAGGCGCCTTGCATGGCAGTCGCCGCTACCGGTGTATGAATGTGTGTATGAATGGGTGGATGGTTGGTATTGTAAAGCGCTTTGGGGTCCCTCACAGGGGGCTGGAAAGCGCTATATAAATAAGCTCCATTTTACCATTTTTTTTTAACGATCCAAAAACACGATTTTGGACGGTTAAAATGGATTTTCAAGAGAAAAGAGAAAGGGAGGGGTCAGTGAAGAACACCGGAGTGGAGCTTTTTGTCATCCAGTGTCTTCAGAGAGAGAGAAAGAGAGAGAGAGAGACACGAAGAAATGATAAAGCCGATAAATGAAAATGAAGTTGATAATTTCAATTTATCATGCAATTTATTGTTTATCGCAACAGGCCTAGATGTACCGTAGATATCGTCTTTGGTCTTGCCCTGTGTTATTTCTTCTTTTTTTTTTTTCATGATGTTCTTCTCTGATTCATGATTTTTTCTTTCATTTTTTTTCTTTGTGATGAAGAAAGTTGTCATCTATTCGAGCCTCAAGATAAAAATGGTCTAATCATCATTCAAACTACGTGTAGTATTCTCTCCAATGCTGTTAACTAAATGACCTTTGTCCACATTGGTTAAGTCATAAGTCCATCCATCTATACATGTAGTTACCAAGACGTCAACTTTCTGATTTAACACTGAATAAACGAAGAGTACAAATTTTAGGCATGACTGTTTTTAAAGGTGGTACAAATACATTGAAAAACCTCATACCCGATATGGCACTCCTCTGCTCTGTGTGTTGAAATGAGGTTTACCCAGCAGAGCACAGTAGGCAGCCAATAGTGTTTTTCTTTACTAAAATTAGCCTTAGGTATCTCAGAGTATAAATTCATTACAGTGCAGCTTTCCACACCACTTTAGCACAGAAGGATGAGTCTATTTTAAGTCCTGGTAAGATATGAGGGCATCCTGCTTACTGTAGCTAAGTAGGAAGTGAATGCATCATCTGCACAAAGTGAACAGTGTTTAAGATTTAACCACAAAAGTGGCAACATAAGCCAACGTCTTCCTCTAATTCTTTAGTTTCCCATACCTTATTTCCTTGTTGACTGTCTCGTAGGCTTCTTCCACCTTCTTCAAATTGGTAGTCTCCCACTCGGCAGCTAGATAAAACCAAAGGTCACACAAATTAACAATGCTAAGTTGTTGCAACTCAACAGATGCAAGCTGCCAACCAGCGGCCTCTTAATATGGACTTTTCCAAGGACGATGAGAAAAACGAGACTGTTCATGAACCGCTATTTTCAGGTATGTTGAGTACAGACTGGCAGGCTTATTAGCCTCTTCACACTGAAAATTGTGTTAACTGAGACGGAGAGAAACAAAGTCAGAGGGAGTGTGTGTGCAGCAGAGGCACATCAATTACATTTGTACATCCGTTTCATCTACCGTAGGTTTGTCACTTTCACATATGCGGTACATTACATTCATTTATCTGGTGGTTGTCCAAAGGACTTTAGAGAGGGAAGTCTGAGATTGCCATCACTGTATATTTCTATACAATGATGAAATTAGTTCTCTGCATTTAACCCATCACATTTGAGAAACACTCAGGTGGCGCAGTGGGGAGCTATGTAAGCACCCGGGGAGCAATTAGGGATTGGGTGTCTTACTCAAGGCCACCATGACATGTGGGAATGGATGGAAGTCGAACCGCAACTTTCTGGTCCCAGGTCGGCTGCCCTACCTCTACACCATCTTGGCCTCCGAGACAGGGTTTCTAGGTGAGGAACACTGTAGGGGCAAAGTAGGAGTTTACTATTTTGTCCAAGAATGTTTGTGTATGTGAATGAAGTTGATGCAGGCAAGTTGGGAATTTATAAAAACAACAACTGGTTTTCTTCTTTTGGCTGCTCCCTTTTTCGATGATCGCCACAGCGAACTATCTTTCTAATGAAGACTTGGCAATTGTTTTTATGCTGGATGTTCTTCCTGTTACAACCACATACCACCGAGCTACCGCAGCCCTCTGTGTGGAGCAGAGAGCTGCTATCTATTGCACCCAGGGGAGCAGATGGTGGGGGTTAAAGGCCTTGCTCAAGAGCCCAGAGTGGAGCCAATAAGAATGGAGGCAGGTGTGGGTGCTTCACCTTTCACACCCACATTTTAATGTTGTTGATCCAGGGAGTTTAACAGACGACCTTCTGAACACAGGCCCTTACTTCTCTAGTCTCTGTCGCGCCCCCCCCCCCTCAATTTTTTTTGATATTCAATAAAAAAAGAATATCGATAATTGATATTCAATTAAAAAAAAGAATATCGATGGGACAAATAAACTGTCAAATTGTCCTTGCATTGTATTTGCAGTGTGCAACAAAAGTCAAAATTATTTGTTATACATATCTTGTACAGAAAGTGTGAACTTGAACGTGCTTTAAAATAGCAACAAGTAGAGGTAATAAAATCATCATTAAATTAATAACTAGCATACTTTGAAAGACTACCTGCTGCTGCTTATAACTGTGAGAGACACATTGGCTGAATGAAGACAAAAAGGTCTGATCATGTGCAATTTGTATTTTAAAAAAAAAAGTGTGTGAGTAACATTAGCTTATTTGTGCAAGATTTGATCATTTTTGACAATTCAAAAGCTAGTTTGATTGACAAACAACTGTCAGTTGTACGCTCCAATTAAAGATCTCCAAAAATCTGAAAACATAAACTGTGATTTTGTAAAAATCTTATAAGTTTCTAAAAAACGCTAGTTCAGACATGTCAAGTCCAATATTCTGTGACTTATTTCAACTTTAAATGATGGTTCTCGTTGGGATGTTAGAGCTTTAAAGAGGGCTGGGTTTTCTCATACGCTTCACCAAAATCTAACTGGTCAAATTTTTATTTTTTATTATTTTACTTTGTCTAGAATGTACCATTACTAATTATTCCCAATTGAGTCACATGTTTCAATGTATAGTTTGCTAATAAATAATGATTTAGACACTCCTGAGTTTATCTTTATCTGCTAAGTTGGTCCCAAAACTCACAAATGTAATTAGATGACAAACCTTTCAACAAACAGAGAAAAACATGTCAAAGTGATTAAATTGAAACATAAACAGTTGCTTTAATAAATAAAAATAAATGTCACAATTTTGTCATCTGTGTATGTTTCCCATACAAGACGAAATTTGTCTCTGCATTTAACCCAACCACCACCAGGTGGTGCAGTGAGCAGCCACAGAAAGCGCCCGGGGAGCTGGGGAAATAGGTGTGCACTCATAGACACCCCAAGGTGTGTAGTGGCCGGGGCCGGGGTTTGAACCTGTGTCCTTCGGGTCCCAAGTCGGCAGCCCTGCCTCTACACCATCTTGGCCCCATTAAGAAAATTAATGCTTAATTGGGAAAACACAAACAGTGTTACCTGGTTACCTTCTTTTTATTATTACATTTGACTTAAGTGGCATTGTGAAGCTGATGTTTGGGTAAAAGCATATCAAATTCTTATTTTTTTTTTTGAGTGACTGCACCATGTCAACAGCTGACTGCAAATAAAAGAGTTAAAGGAGGAAAAAAAGTGGCAGAAAATAGAAGTGAAACCCAGCTGGAAAAGACTCCAATTTAACAGCTCGTCACTGATGGACATGTGGATTTACTGAGGTTTCTGAAAGTGGACGGGTTCGTCTCTGACGTCGGATTAACTCTCACCGGGGCCTGGCGCCGTGGCAACAGAAAGCGGCTGAAAACAAGACTGTGTGTGTGTGTGTGCGTGTGTGTGTGTGGTGACCAAGTGGGAAGCTGTGACAGCACTGGCCTGAATACCAATTATCATGTTCCTTGCATTGCACAATTCGTCTAATACCTTTTTTCTCTATTTTCGCTCAACCGAGTATAGATGTATGGAAGCCAACAGTGAAGCTGTGATTTTCCATGCTATAATGTAAGGGCTATTTTTAAAGCCCAGAGAAGGGCAGATATCTTCCTAAGCCACTCCCAAACCTTAAAAAAAAAAAAAAAAATTGGTCTTACACACAAACATGTTCGCTCCGGTCGTCTCTTGTTCCCGCTCACACACACACACAGAAATCATCAAGCTCGGCAATGACAAAAGGAGACACAGAATCCCATGTGGGTGACATTTGACCCGTTGCTGCTATGGAAAGAGTGGTGATGGGGAGAAGAGGGGAGGTGGGGAGCCGGGGAGAAGGAAGAGCAGCGAGGCGTACAGAAGTACCCAGAGCAGGAAACACAGGGTGAGAGTACAGCCTCTCCAATGCTCTCGGCATCAGTCAAGCCCTATGATAACCTTAAGCTAATGTATGCTAAACCAATGAAGAGATCTTAAGACACAGCCTTTCTATTGTCAATAATCAATACATTGTCTAGTATTCAAATCACACAATAAACACTTGTTGTGTTGTCATTTGCCTGCTGACTGAGGTTTTCCTAATGACCAATCCATATGGCGACACTTATCTTTAGAAATCATGGAAGGCAACGCAAAGATATATTTTTTAGAGATATTAGTTTTTGACCATAAAATATGAAAGGTGAATAAATATAGAATGTGCAAAAAAAATAAAAATAAACCAGTAACTGAAAAAGTTTAGGCCAAAGCTTACAGCGGAGTGGATGATAGTCAACAGTAAAAATGCGTCCATGATTTGGCTCCATCCCAAATTTATCAAAATGTATGTTTTATTCTTTTTTACTATTATTTAGGTCCAACATTTGTGGATAAGCCCTGTTACAAACCAAATGAAAAGTATGCCTGCTGTGAAAAGCAAGCCTATTGGGTAAAGCACACAGACACGTGTCAACGCTGATTTAATTGTACAGTAGTCCCTCGCTACTTCACGATTCGATTTTCATGGACTCGCTCTTTCGGGGTTTAAACAATTGTCAACTTTAATATCACTCATGATTGGGATGGTATGGAATAAAACATTAACGGAAAATAATAATAAAATGGTAGTTTTCTTTCAAAAAGCCTACCCAGTATCGCCAGTCCAAAAGAACTAGATTACCCATGGCAGCAGTGCATGTCCCAGAATTCAACAGTGCTTCCAGCCTGCTGCTTTCTGCCAAACTGGAAGGAAATGCTTGATCTGATCCAAATCAAACTAATAAGTTTGGTCCTTATAGTGACTTTGGCGCTCAGTGGGTGCAGGGAACCGATCAGAACTAGACCAGAACTGGACCAGGACTACCGTATTTTCTAGTGTATAGGTCGCACCGGTGTATAGGTCGCATTGTCCAATTATCACCAATAGATTGGAAAAATCCCTAGATAGGTCGCACCTACGTTTAGCTCTGCTGCAAATGTCTGCCACAGGAGCGCACAGCAAGGCTTTTAAGAAGATTAACACTTAAAAACAATTATTTGTTTGATAAAAATTATAGCAAATATGTGTCTGAGCTGAACTTTTCCTTAATAAATGAACGTAATTGTGAAATGAGCTGGATTTAAAAATTTGTTTCGCCGAAAGTGATAACAAGCCATATATAGGTCGCACCTGTGTATAGGTCGCAGGCCTTGAAAAAAAAACATAAAAAGGTGCGACCTATACACCGGAAAATACGGTACTTCCAGCCTCATCGGTCGATCTGAGCACTGCTTGTCGGCCCAGGGAGCCTCTCGAGTGGGGAGGCATTGCTTGGAGATCCGGTGTCTTCCCCGGAGCTCACCCAGACATTTTTCATCCATACCCCTCTGGATTATTTGGACTCGATCTGGACCATTGTGTGGTTTTGTGCCGGCTCTCTGAAGGTCCGGCTCTCTCCAAAAGCATCTGGTGCTCAACGCCTGCAGAGATCAGAACTGAACCAAGGCTGGTGAGTCCCCATATAAAATTTTGCAGTAGCTACTGTGCAGTACATATAAGTGTGTTGTTAAAATTACATAGCATTCCTTAGCCTGGCCCTCGCCTTCCTGCACAGCTCCGCTCAATTCTCATTTCCCTTCACTGCACAGTCTGGGACTGCACCCACCCACAAGGATTTCTCCGGTAGATTTTTGTTCGGACCAATCAGAGAGCAGAAGGCGGAGTTTTGAACGACGTCGACTGACGTCGTCATTCAAAATGGCTGCCGCCACGAAGGAATTTTCAATAAAACAAGGTAAAAAACTATTATTTCTCTGCTGAGAAAAAATATATTTCATAGCTGACGTTATATCAGAAGTGTTCCTGAGCAATCAGAGAGCAGAAGGCGGAGTTTTGAACGATGTCGACTGACGTCGTCATTCAAAATGGCTGCCGCCACGAACGAATTTTCATCAAAACAAGGTAAAAAACTATTATTTCTCTGCTGAGAAAAAATATATTTCACCGCTGACGTTATATCAGAAGTGTTCCTGAGCTTAACAGTTCCTAAATCAATTCACGAAATGGTCAAATCTGCTGGATATTAAATAGTTTCGGTTTGATATTTTCCAAACAGCCTCGGGTGCGCTACGAAAATAAATGATAAAAAATCGAATTTTATCTCAAATGTTTCATCTAGGCCAACAGTCAGTAAATTAAAGACATATAATTACACACTGGTGGCAGAAAAAATATCCACCGAGTGGTTTCTGAGCAATTTATCTGAATAGCCTGGACCTCACCAGACTAAACTAACAAAACTCTGCCTCCTGTTCTCTGATTGGTCCATTCAAAAATCTCCAGGAGAAATCGTTGTCTATGGCAGAGATGCCAGACCCTAGTCCAAAGCGAAGTGAAGGACAAGGGTCTGGTTTAAACCAGGCTAAGCATTCCTACTTTGGAGGTTTTTTACTTCTTGCAGGGGTGTGTGGAACACAACCCCTGTGATAAGTGTAGGGCTGCTGTAAAGTGTTTGACCTTTAATTGTTTGAAGCAGCACTCACTTCCTACTTCTCTACCCTTTGGCCTTGATTTCAATCACAAAAAGGCACAGTTAAAATATTTCATTGCAGAAATGAGACACCCGTTCAGTAAGTTGATCATTAGTTGTTGATTCCTTTTATTGTAAACAGGTATGGTGTTGATTTATAGTAGGGAAACTAGTGATCAAACCATCAACAAGCTTGGAATCCAACCTAAACAGGTATGGATGTTAGATGGCTGCATGCTGGTACAGTTGGAGACTTCCTGTATGGCGTTTACTTTTGTTTTGTACATGTGTTTTTTCCTCCCACAGTCCAAAAACATGCATATTAAGGTAAGCAACTTCAAATTGCTCTTAGTCCCGAGTGTGATAGGATTGTCTGTCTCTTTTAGCTCTTCTTGTGATGAATTGGCGATCTGTGCAGAGTGTACCCTCTCCTTAACCTTAAGGTAGGCACCAGTTCCTCATGACCCTGAACAGGAACAAGCTGGTAAAGACCATGGGCTAATGACCAAAGCTTGTTAGGGAAGATAAACACTAATACCAAACATGAAACACAGGAATACTCTTAACAAGACAATATTAATGCTTAGAAAATAAGACTATTCATCTTTTTTCGTTGTTACAAATAACAGATAATACCAAATGTAACATGTTGGTACACATCATAATAGATAATACGTTTTTCGCACACTAAATAAAAAGGTTTTGCAAACGCAGCTCATACAAGGTCAAATGTGGTTAAGTCCTGAAAAGTTTTCTGCACATAATCATGGGGTCAGCCTTCTTGATTTGGCCATACTCCTGTACCTGTATCTTCTTTTAAGCATCAAATAACTAATTTAAGCTAAACATATTTGAAAAGTGAATAACGGAACATACAAGGAAATAACTACATTACATTAATCCAAAAGCTGAAAACAAATTTCTCCTACGCTTTGATTAATATTTAGTCTACATGAAGGTGGTGGACCTAAAACGTGTGCTGGGACCATCCTGTGGGACCGCTGTACTCCCCCTGGCTTCAAATTTTCAATTCCCTTGTGGTGTCAGGTGATTCTTTTTAGTCGATGGTTTGTAACGGCAAGAAACTATGTCCCTCATCTTTTCCTTTTGATCAAAAGAAGATGGGACACCCTTCTCCTTAGTGAATTTGTAAAACGTATGGGCTGGACAAAAAAAAAAGGCAGGTGGATGAATTAGCATTTAACCTTATGGCACTCAGATAAGTCTAATGCCAGTTTAAAAAAAGAAAAGGGGGGTTTATCTTTGGTCAACCGTTCTATTGGTCACCTTTTTATCATTGTAATGGTTAGTTTCACATATACTGTAGTAATGTAAAAAACAACAACATTAAAAACTGTTCTTTACAGTTTAGTTGTATTCATGTGAACAGGGCAGATTTCATGCTCAAACTAAGCGGACCCATGGACATTTTTTCTCCTCGGGAGGTAACAGTATTTTACTAGAAACTATCAAGAGAGTTGGTAAATCACAGAGGCTGTGTACAAAAATAGAAGAGGAGGAACACACTGTATATGTCGTCTCCTCCTGCCAGAAACCTCCTGCGTATGCACACCTTGAGACAGAGACCGAAGAAGATACTCTGTTTACATCCGAGCGGATCAATAGCCAAGATAATTCCTCTGCAGCTCTAAGAAAAGCAGCCTGATTGTGAAATATGTGCCACTGCTGTGCTTAACAAAACAGCACCGATGCGGCCAGGCCACCCTCGACCCCAATACTCGCACAAGCAACGCACCTTCGACAAGAGGATGCCGACCACCATGTAGGAGGGTGGTTTGTTGTCTGTTATTTAAGAATATGCTCATTTAAAATAAAGGCAGCGTGCTAAAAAGCTGCCAAGTTGATTCCTGTCGATTCTGAACACTTTTTGCTCTCTACCATTTTGTTTCTTTTTGACTTTAGTATTTTCCTCGGCTTGAATATTTTCTGCAGGAGCTGATAAGAGTCTCCCGGGCAGCCTCACCTCCCTCTCTCAAGCTTTGTTTTCTCAGGTTTTCTCTCCAACTGTGGGTTTTGTTCTGACTGCAAAGTAGGGAAAAGCAAACTATAAGTAGAGGCTCGATTTAATGGAAGGTTTCTTGCAGTTAGTATTAATTAAATAGATTTTTTTTCTTTCTGGTGCTACAGTTGTTTTTTAAAAACCATTACAGTAGTCGCTCACTTATTGCAGGGGTTATGTTCCAGACACCGCCCGCGATAGATGAAAATCCACAAAGTAGGGATGTTTTATTTATTTTAGTATATACAGTATATATACGTGTATAAGGCTTTATAAACCCTTCCCAAACTCTTGCAATGTTATTAACAATGTTCTAAACTCTCTAAAAGACCACAGTGACACAGCGGTTTGGGCCGTGCTTGATTATTTTAAATAAAGACAGACCCTGCCCCCACCTCCTTTCTTTTTTCCAAGGCTGTTTGTTGCGTGCCCACCTGCAGCGACCCCACCCCCTCCTTTCTCTTTCTCTGCTGTGACAGACAGCCTCGGAAATAGAAAGAAGGGGGTGGGGGGTATGTCGTGTGCCTAAGTGAGCCGCACAGCCATTCTCTCTTTTTTTTTGTCTGTCACAGCAAAGAAAGAGAAAAGAGGGGGTGGGTCGCAGCAGGCGAGCGTGCAACAGACAGCCTCGGAAAAAGAAAGGAGATGGGGAGAATGGCCGAGCTCTGCTGAGTGTGGATCACTCAGGTACACAACAAACCACCCTGCCCCTCCTTTCTGAGGCTGTCTGTCACAGTAAAGAAAGAGAAAGAAGTGGGTGGAGTCTGTCTTTCCCTATTACCTCTGCTGTGATAGACAGCCTCAGAAACAGAAAGGAGGGGGTGGGTGGGATCTGTCTTTACCCACACAATCGTGTGTTGTGTATAATCTTACATTAAACCCACAAAAAAGAGTGAGTCCGAAAAGTCAAACTGCAAAGTATTGAGGGACTACTGTACATGCTATGCTTTTAGTTTTATTCATGTCTGTCACAGTAGAGAAAAAGAAAGGAGGGGTGGGAAAGGAGGGGTGGGGTCTGTCTTTCCCCAAGCCAATTGTGTGTCGTGTATAATCTTAACATTGAAAACCGCAAAAGAGTGAGTCCGCAAAAGTCAAACTGCAAAGTATTGAGGGACTACTGTACATGCAAACTTTTGGCATAAACAAGAGTACAGCATACAGTGTATTATAAGACAAGATAAGATAGAACTTTATCCACAGTATTCTTGGGGGTGTCACTGTAGAAGCGAATGTGCATTGTACTTCCTGTCCGACACCGGAAGTGCCTTTATTCCATAGGCGGAGTATGTATCGCGGGTGTTTTTGAAAGTTATTTTCATTCATTTTATCGGAGCAAACACAGCTTTTGTTTAAACGGAACGTTTACTGAAATGTCCTACCGGGGTTCAGGTACCTGCTGTGCTGTTCGCGGCTGCACCAACAACCGGACCAAGCTAAATCTTTGGCTAAAACAACAGTGTTTTCAACACGGACCCAAAACAAAGAAAGAGTGTTCCTGCATCCTACTCTATGGCTGTGTCTGCGCGATCAGGTAACATCTGTAATTTCTTTTTATTCAGGGAGGGTTTATTAATGAGAGTTTTGGATGATTTACTGTCTTAAAATGATATATGTCAGGCGCGACCGGTATCTTTAGCCGAGATAGCTGCTAATAAACCTTAGCCGAGAGGCCGGAGCAAACGCGTTCGCTATTTATGTAGTTTTAAATTATGTCTGCGCGATCAGGTAACATCTTTTTAGTCGGGGAGGGTTTATTAATGAGAGTTTTGGAAGATTTACTGTCTTAAAACGATAGATCTCAGACGCGACTGGTATCTTTAGCCGAGATAGCTGCTAATAAACCTTAGCCGAGAGGCCGGAGCAAACGCGTTATTTTTAAATTATGTCTGCGCGATCAGGTAACATCTGTAATTTCTTTTTATTTGTCCCTCCTCTTTTAACAAAACGAGTGGTGTTCCCACATTTTTAATGAACTAAAACAACAAAGTTTGGACTGTCTTCAACTGTATTACTCGCATGTAAACAAACGGTGTTTCCGGTCAACCGGAAGTCGTGTGCACATTTCGCGCAAAGCATCATGGGGCGTAGGAATACTGTGGATTGATCCCACAGGTAATTGTGCCAGAGTTTCAGTACAAAAGGAATAGGAAAAGGAAAGCAATACACAAGGAATCACACAAGATATAAAAATAACAGAGAATATAAAAATACCAGGAATTAAGATCTAAACAGGTCAGGTACAGACGTGTGA
Organism: Garcialebias charrua; assembly: GCA_038048925.1. Lineage (NCBI taxonomy): Eukaryota > Metazoa > Chordata > Actinopteri > Cyprinodontiformes > Rivulidae > Garcialebias > Garcialebias charrua. Next base: position 6,559 of record JBBPBX010071862.1, on the reverse strand, counting down.
AAGGTTTAAAATGTGAAATGTTGTAAAGTAAAAACAGTGTTTATTGTGGTGCCGGATTAATTTTGTTATTTATTATTATACATCCATTAACCAACTAGTATACAACAATCTATAGCTATAGCCTGCAAGCAAAGACTTGTATAACATTTGGCTTTGATCTGTGACCTTGACCTTTAAACTGAGGTGATTAAAAGTATATGCAAAACACTGTCTAGTCATGATGTATATGTGCATGAAGTTTTGTTAAATTATTCTGAACGAATCAGAAGTTATACTATATGCAGGCTTACAGATGGACGAAGGTTATACCATAATGTGTTCCTTGTCGACGCGCATGTAAAAAATGAAAGGCCTAGCATTGCTTGAAGATATACACACTACCCACTGCAATTCAAAACAGACATTTAGGTTAAGAAAAGCTATTTTTGTGTTTGTTACAGTTGATTAAATGTGGGAGCAATCTTGATTAGGATTGGCTTCAAAAGTCAATCGTTGTAGTTGTACACCCAATGGTTACCAGTGATGCCAGTAACGCGTTACAAAGTAACACATTACAAAGTAACGTGTTACTCTAGTCGGACCACTTTTTTCAGTAATGAGTAATCGAACGCGTTGCTTTTCAAAATCCAGTAAACAGATTAAAGTTACTTATCAAAATTATTGTGCATTACTTTTTTTTTTGTCATTTTCTGTAGTATTGTACTTTAATTTTATTTCCTCAATGAGTCTCGGGGAGTGATAAAAAAAGACTCAAGGAGGGACGGTCACTTGCTGTGGCTGTGAAACCTGACACCAGGCTGACAAAACGTAAACACTGAGGTGCTCACGGAGCCTTCAGCAGTGACAATGGAGCGAGGAGGAAGTGTTGTCTAGCTTCAAAAACACGGTAAAAACAATTATTTGTTTGCTGAAAATTATAGCAAAGATGTGTCTGAGCTTAACCGTTCTTTAATAAATTCACGAAATGGTCAATGATCAGCTGGATTAAAAAAAGTAGTTCGCTATGTACTGGTACATGCGCGCGGGTGGGATGGGGCTGGCTGCACAGAACAACGGCTTCAATTCTTTAGAATGTAGCAAAATAAACGCTTAAAAATATATATTTCTTAGCTGACATTATAGCACAAGTGTTCCTGAGCTTAACCGTTCCTCAAATCTGCTGGATTTAAATTGTTTTGCTTTGACGTTTTACAAACAGTCGCGAAAATAAATTATAAATAAATCGAATTTTAGCTCCAACGTCTCCTACAGCTAAACAGTTGTAAATATCCATCCAGTGATTACTTTCTGTAAGATTCATTCAAATCTGTCGTGTGGTTCTGGAGATATTTTGCTAACAAACACTTGTTCAGACCTACCTCCAGAGTTCAGGAGGCCGGGCTGCGACAGAGTCAGTCCGAGCAGAGGAGGCTTTTTTCGGACACATGAGCTGGGAACAGTCAGTGGACCCTAGCGGCCGAAAGTGGTACTGCTGCCCCTAGCGGTCGAAAGTGGTAATAAAGTAACTTAGTAATCTAACTTAGTTACTTTCCAAATCAAGTAATCGGTAACTTAAATAAGTTACTTTTCCCAAGGAGTGATCAGTAACTTAACTAAGTTACTACTTTTTTTATGTAACTATGCCATCACTGATGGTTTCATTGAAATACATTTACTGATTCATAAGGTATTTTGCTAACAAACACAAGCAGACACAAACAAACCCTTTTGCACGCCTTTCTGCACCAGGCGAGGTGATAATTCACATTTTTCCCAAAGAGGTACGTTGGTTTCCATTTGAATCCTCCACTCAGACACCAAGCCCAGACGATAACCAGCGTTAATTAAAATTGCTATGAAACTGTGTGTTTCTATCTTTACTCCGGTGTTTTCAGACAGTGAGTTTAGCCACGAGCCAAACACTTTACCAGACACGCAGAGTTGTGCTTCCTATTTTCTTATGTTTCACTCTTTTTCTGTCCAAATCCACACAAAGGATTCTGAAAGTGCAGCACAGGCAGCTGGGAGCTGAGGAGAGGTCAATCTCTCCCCCCCTCAGTATAATCGTTGTGTTGGAGTGTCTGATTGTATTAGGGTTGAGTGAATAACAGTAGCTGGCAGAAATAGCATCGTGTTTTTGAACTATCAGTGCGATTCATAGCCTCGCAACTGACTCAGTTTCTACTCATTCTCCCACGCTCTCCTGCAACTCTGTTTGGTTTGGGTTGTCTCTCTTTCCCAAAGTGAAGGACAAGCGAAGGCACCACGGCGAGCGTGTGCTGAAATTAAGAATGAAAGCTTTCGCTGCTCACCGGTCATTATATCAACTGACAAAGGCTGCAGACGAGAGGCTTCAGGAACAACTCGTAACGCACAATAATGATTCACCTGTGATGTTTAACAACGGCATTGTTATGCTATACTGGACTTTTTGGAAACTAGGACAGGTTTTGCGTCATTAGCACACGAGGGAAGGCGATCATCAAACAACAATAAAATTAAATGATTTAAACAATTAAAACGACTAATCAAGAACAAATTCTCAATTGAGCTGCTACTTTGCCTTATTACTATTGTCGGCCATATTAACCTGCCATTTGTCTTTTAGCAGGAGCACCACTAAGAGAGTAATGGCTCCTTATGATTCTGTTTGTAAGCCAAATATATCATGAAGTACTGGATGGATTTTATTTCTGCTCTAATCAATTAGTGTATAAATATCTACAACTCACTGAGGTTGATTTGATTCAAGGTGACCCCCACAGCGAAATAATCTCTGCAAACAAAAGTGGCTAAAACTCAGTCAGTTTTACAGATTCATTCATTTGTAAGAATTATGAGGAGGTCAATATTAATACTGACCTCTTTATCCTTAATTAATCTACTTATTCAGATTGAATAGTAAATTCACGGATTCTGTTCTTTTTCAGTTTACCCAATATTTCTGTGATCTTTATGATGGATAAATACACAAAGCCATTAAGTGACAAAGACGTTAACTTAGTTTGATATGTCAAAGAGACACTATCATTTATTTAAAATAAATCAACTAAATTAACACCATTACACTTGATTGACATGATTTCACTTTCTTTCAAATTAATACGTCAGCACACTTGAATCATAACACAACAGACATAAATATTGGATGTTAACATATTTAGTCTGTGGGCATTTCAGCTTAAAATAGTTTCCAGCTTAGATAGAGAGGGAAAGATTTAGGAGGAGAAATTTATGGAGGAAGAAAAGTTAAGAGTCAGGGAGTTATCTTGATGTGTTTTAACCAGAAACATGGCAGTTCTCCGGCCGATTAAAGCTACACGTTGGTACCCTTGGCAAAGCATTTGACGACTTGTTACCTCGTGAAGATGGTCAGTCTCCCTCGGTCCAGTTTGGTCAGTTCGTTTACCATTCTCAGCGTCTCCAGACGTGCGCCTTGACTCGAACCGAAAGTAACGGCAGCTCCTGGTGGTGTTTCCAAGATAAGACGTTCCTTAAAGGAATGTCAATAAAAGAGAGCTTTTCACGGCTTGAAATAGATTTATAACAGGCATGTTATAAATCTTTTAACTGAATGACGTGTCCTTAGCGTGTGACTAGACGATCATCAGTTCTTTGGAGAAGACCATAGTTTGAGGCTTACTCCAGCAGACTTCCAGAGAAAGTAAGATGTGAAGGTTTTAACTGAGACGTGACCCAGAAAATGTGTTCTTTCTGATTGGCCGAATGGCATCATAAGTTGATGTGAGGATGACATCAACATGTTGAAAGGGGGTCAAAAGATTAGTTTGTCAGAAAGATAAAGTGTTAGTTTCAGATGTCAGCATTTTATCATAAAACTGATTCCTTTGCTTTAACACTTTAACAAAATACTGTTGGTTTGATTAAAACAACGTCATTAAGCATCACATATGGGACCTATTAATGATAATAGCTTGATTATTAAATAGGACAAAAACAAAAGTCTTTGGGTGTCTAGATTGTCCTGAGCTCAAGCTAAAATGAATGAGATAAAGTGTTCCTTTTATCTTCACATGCAAGTTCGAGAGGAGAGGAGAAATCCTCCATGTACAACATTTTGAATTAAGCAGAGTATTTGATTTATCTGACATTAAAATGTACTGATGCTCTTACAAATAAAATTATTCATTTGATAACATTTGAATTAACAAAATTAAAAGAAGTCTCTGTGACCCGAGATTGCACCTTTGACACAGCAGTGAAACACAGTTTAACTCTCACAGAATAACACAGCTTAAAAGCACACATCATGAAAATGACAAAAGTTATTCTTTTGATCACATCAGCCTAAAATCAAAGATAGAAATAGTCTCTTATTGGTGACTATGTTATCAGATTATAGCTAAATGAATAATTTTGTAGTAAATGTCTTGCTTTACTGAGAGGTCAGTAAAGGTCATCACTGGACAGTTCAAAAACCTTAATTTGACCCTGGGTAGGTCCACTACATCTCCCCCCTTTTGGAAGCCATCGCCAGTCCTTGGGGATGGGGTCCAACACGAAAGGAAACCTTGAACTGTCTTTGATCTTGAAGTAATCCAGCAAGTGGAAAAAAAAAATCAAAAATTATAATCCCATAAAGTTTTTGGAAATTCCATACTGTTCGTAGGTAATCCCATTGCGAAAAGCTTTTAATCCTTTGGAAAACAAAGTCTGTGATCCCTTGGAAAGCAAAGTCTTATAATCCACAGCGGTAATTCCACAGCAGTAATTCCACAACGATTAGTTTTGTTGATTGATCAGCAACAATTGTTTTCATAATCAGCATGTAGAGGGGATCCCTCGATTGACGCAGAGGAGGCGACCCTTGGATGAAGGTTGAAGACCAAGCGTTGGAGCTGCAGGTCCCCACATCGATGGTTGGAGGCTGGTTGGTTTCCAGTCCGTGCCACTCTGGTTCTATGTGTCATGCATTTATGTGGTTTTTAAGGTGGGCTTATGATTGGGATTTTACATTAAGCCTTACCTATATGCACCTGGTATGTAAGCTATCATGGTTTAGATCAGCTACAATTACCAATTAAGGGGTGGATCAAATCTATAAATTAGGTATAGGGATCTGTACCTATAGAATTTTGGAGGGCTTCTGTAACGAAGGCCTCTAATTCCAAACTATTCCTCCATTCATTACTTAGTTTAGGTTAAACTAACATAAAATGAAATATAGTTTGATCTAAATGTCTGTTGTCTTTTAGACGAACGACGTAGGATTTGGTATTCCTAATAAATTTTGAAGTCTATGGCGAGACTCATCAAAATGAATAGACAATCTAGAATAGAAACGATCGAATCGGTTCAATTTAGAAATTGTGAGGTCAATATAGTTTATGGTACCTTGAGTAGCTTTAAACTACATTGACTCTTCGACGATTGAGATTTAACAAAACGAACTGCATGTTGGCATAGTTAAATCCATATCATTCATTAACCAATGTTAATACAAAACCTTTTTGGCTGGGAGTGTTCAGAACCAAACAAAATCTCAACTAATGACAACAGTAATGACTAAACAACAAGGAAACAACGTTTCACTGCTTCGACACACTCTTGTCGTCAGATTCCAAAGTGCAACACACAAGAAAAACAGGTCTCAACTTTATGACCGAGGTCAAATTAAATCTCGTGGATTTAAACGGTTGTTAAGGTTAGTTTTTGTTGTGGGTTTTAGGCTTAGCGTTTCTAAGTTCAAATTGGACAATGCGACTTATAGGGTGGGAAATACGGTAGTTTAAACCTGATTAGTTTATTTACTAACTTGTGTTTGGACGACCTTATTATCCCATGAAGTCGGTGAGTTTGTGAGATCTTTGTCTTTTGTGGAGTCATTGAACGCCTTGTAAGGTTTGATCTGATTTCGATGTACCCATTTAGCAATTGGCTCTTTGCGGCCTTTGCTGATTTTGATTTCGTAGACGACTGAGGACACTTTGTCTGTTATCAGATGAGGTCCAGTCCACCTGGGCATTAGTTTGCGGGCGAGAGTTCCGGTCTCGGACTCTCCTTTCCCGGTTGCTGGGGCGAACGTATAGTACCAGACTCTGTCTCCCACTTGGAGTTCATTGTGAGAGGCCTTCTGGTCGTAGTACGCCTTACGTCCTTCAGCGGATTTTTCCAGGTTTTTCTGGGCGAAAGCAAAAGTGTTTCTGAGGTGTACATTCAAATCTTTCATGTATTGTTGTGTGGTGTAGGCTGTCGCCATGGCGGCGTCGCCTGGTTGGTACAACAGGTGTAGAGGGAGAGTCATTTGTCGACCGGTCATCATCTCGAAGGGAGAGATGCCAGTTGATGTGTGTGGAGTGGCTCTTATGGCCATGAGGACCAGAGGGAGTTTCACGTCCCAGTCCTTGTGGTTTGCAGCCACGTATTTCTTCAAAATACTCACCACAGTTCTGTTTGCTCTTTCTACTTGGCCTGAAGCCTGTGGGTGGTAGCCGACATGAAAGTTGGCCTTGACGCCTAGCGTCTTCCACAGTTCTTTCATCACTTCACCTGTGAAGTGTGTACCTTGGTCTGAGTTCACCCGAAGGGGAAGTCCAAACCTTGAGAATATATGATTCAT
>JBBPBX010071861.1:0-18211 GCA_038048925.1 Garcialebias charrua | reverse complement strand
TTGAATGCCCAGGTTAAGGCAGCATGGTCGGTGTAAATGATGAACTTGGTACCTTCTACAAAATGTCTCCATTTTTCTACTGCCCAAACAACCCCCAAGCATTCCTTTTCAGAGGTGGAGTAGTTGTGTTCTGCTCCTTTCAATGATCTTGAAGCAAAAGCAATAACTTTTTCTCCATCAGGGGTTGGTTGGACCAGGACGGCCCCCAGACCAACATCACTGGCGTCTGTATGAATTTCGAATGGTAACTCGAAATCTGGCTGCCCCAATATGGGAGATTCCACCAAAGCTTTCTTCAGCGTCATAAAAGCACGTTGGCAGTCCACTGTCCACTCCCACCTTGCATCTTTTTTGAGCAGTTGATAAAGAGGTGTAGCTATGTCTGCAAAATGTGAGATGAACTTGTGGTACCAGCCTACCATCCCAAGAAATCTCTGAAGAGTTTTTAGGTTAGTTGGAGTTGGATAAACCGTAATGGCGTGGGTTTTGCCTGGATCCACTTGAACACCTTCTGCCGATACAATGTGTCCCAGAGACTTGAGTTCTTGCTGGAAAAAGTTGCATTTTTCAAGATTGAGAGTCAAATTTGCATGGTGGAGCTTTGCAAATACTGTGTCCAGATCCTTCAGGTGTTGCTCAAGAGAGGCAGAGAAAACGATCACATCATCGATGTACACACAGCAGATCTTTCCCCGTAGCTCTCCTAAAATCTTCTCCATTAACCGTTGAAAAGATGCTCCAGCATTTTTCAATCCAAATGGCATGCACTTAAATTGATAAAGTCCAAATGGGGTTATAACAGCAGTTTTTGCCTTGCTGTCCTCTGCCATAGCCATCTGCCAATATCCAGACTTTAAATCCAGGGTGCTAAAAATGTTTGCTCCCGTCATCGACTCCAACAACTCATGGATGAGGGGCATGGGATAAGCGTCCTGCAGAGTTTTTGAGTTCAAGGCTCTATAGTCCACACAAAACCGAAAAGATTTATCTGGCTTAGGAACAAGGACAACAGGAGACCCCCATGAAGACTGCGATGGCTCTATAATATCATCTTTGAGCATTGCATCAATCTGTTCTTTTATTATCTGCCGCTTGAAAGGAGACACCCGGTAAGCTCTGCAACAAATGGGTATTTCATCTGTGGTTATTACTCTGTGTTCTTCCACAGATGTTCTGCCCAATGTTTCTGAGCATACAGATGGCCAAGTCTTCAAAAGCTTCTGGACTTCTGGTGGATTTTGTGTTACCATAGGAGGTGACTTTGAGGTTGGTGTTTTGACCCCTTCCATGGGCAGAGCCAGGATCAGATTAAATGGTGAAGGTCTGGCAAGCACAGGAGATGTGGCCTCAGCTAAAGATGAAAAAGGGTAAAAGGTATAACCCCTTGGTCCTTTTACTCCATAGGTGTAGTCACCTAAGTTGATAATGGTGGAGGTTTTGGTCAAGAAGTCGAGACCTAAAATGATGGGAAAAGTGAGGTTATCATCCTCCACCACAAAAGTCTCTAAAGACCACATCATCCCATGCCAACCATAAATGATTGTTGCCTTCCCCAAGGCGCTATAGGTTTTACCATTGGCCAGTGCAAACTTCTGGTTGTCAGCTGGTTTCCAAACCTCCCCTTCCCTAGCAATTTCCTTCCACTGACTATGTCTCATTAGTGAATAGGTGCATGCTGTATCCAGTACAGCATCATACATTCTGTCGCGCACCTCTATAGGAACATGAAGTAGGGAGGATGCAGGGCCTCGCTGCACAACCGATACAGAGTCGACTTGCTTTCTGGTATTTCCCTTTGATTGTCCTCTGGCTGGGCCTTTTTCTTTAGCCTTGTGCTGATCTACTTTCCCCCAGTAGATTTTAACACCAGCACAGTCTTTTTCAACTTGGGATCCCACTTTCACTAATTGATCCATGGAGTTGACTGTACCACGGAGACAGCCCGCTATCCTTGGGTTGCAGTTGTTTAAAATCCTCCTCACCAGCTGTCTCACTGATGTCCGGCTTCCATTTTAGGCACAGTGCTCGATACTCAAAAGCGAAGTCTCTCAGACATTGCTCCGGCAACTGTACCATGTCTCTTAACTTCTCTTCTACCTCTGAAAGATAGTCTGGAGGTAGAAAGGCAGCACAAAAATCATTCTTAAATTCAAACCAGTTGTGTATCTTGTTTTTAGCCACACTCCACCAACTCCGAGCAGAGCCTTTTAAGACAGCTGTCAAAGCTCCCAATAATTCTGGCTCAGACAGGGGCCTTACTGAGAGAAATGTCTCGCACTGATCGATAAAATTTAACACATCAAGAAACTTCTCCTGCACCCTCAAATGTAGGGAACTCCATGTGCACGGGGGGTTTGGCATAAATCACAGGAGTTCTGCTTGATGGTGGAACGGTCAAGTGGGAGGCTAATCCCGGGTAATCTAACATCCCACTGTGTGTTGATGTCAAAACTGGAACCGTTCCTGGAGTGATGAAGGCAGTAGTTTGATCCGTCCTTTGAGGGTGTGAAAGTCCAAAATTTCCTTGTGGTATTCCTGGTACAGGTAGGCCTAAAGGTGGAGATGATGTTTCAGGTAAAGTATGCCTCACAGAGGAAGAAAGATGATCAGATGGCCCAGGGAGAATTGGTCTGACACTATCAGGAGAATGAATAGCTGTAGAAAGTCTAGCGCGCTTCAACCTCTCTATTTCAGCCTTCCACTTTTCATCTCGTCGCAGCAAACAGTCTACTACTTTGGCTTCAAATTCCTTAAAGGCTGTTTTTATACATTGCTCCATGGCCTCGACATTTTTATCAATATATGTCCTGATGTTTTGCTCCCTATTCAAAGCACTGTCTACAGAGGCCCTGAAATTTTCTTCCAGTGAGGTAATCCTAACCCCCATATTGGTTAAATCATTCCTAATACCAGTAATGTCTGACATAGTGAGGTATTCTTCCTCGTCTTCCTCTCTTCTTCAGATTCATTATCTGATGCATAAAGGGAGCTAAGCAAAGATGTTATTTCACCTATAGGATTTTTCCTTGTAACCCAGGCATCTCCCCCTCGGTTGCTAATTGTCTCTTTTTGATCTACAAGAAACCTTGCTCCACTCTCTTGCTCATCCTGATCAGCATCTCTTTCCTCAGCATGTTGTGATTGAGATCTTATGTTATCCATCTTGAAAAAAAAACTCAAACAAATACGTTGAAATCTACAACAGGATTATTTTTTAACTGTGTTAACACATGTAGCACAAAACCTGACCTTGTATTATCCTGTTCCCCATACGGGCCACCATTTGTACCATTCAACTTGATTTAAAGCGGAATTCACAATATCATCAAGGGGGTTCTGTCACAGGAAATCAGGCAAAATGTGATACAACAATTATTTTAATAAACACATAAATATCCAACAACTCAGAACTAAATTTGTTGTTTTTCACAACAAGGATTTATAAATTAAATTAAAAAAGGACATGACACTAAGAACTAATAGTTATTCTGATAAATAAAGTTGTTACAAAGATCCCTCTAATAAATAAAAATAGGTTAGATTTAAATTACTCAGTTTATGTCCACCGCAACAACCTGAATAATTAATTATCCACAAATGCCTTGTTGCCTTTTAATGAGAATAAAGTCAGCAACAAAGTCCCATATATTCAAAAATTAAATAAAAAATCCTGGATAATATTTCCCCATTTTACCCAAAAGTCACAATCCAAAAATGAAAAAATCCAAAATTCTCTCACTTTCCCCCCCAAAAAAGATATTTAAAAAATGAGAGAGAGAGTGGTACCACCCCAAAAACCCCAAAAAGAGAAGTAAAGTCCAGATCTCACTGGGAGCGTTTTTCCTTCCTCCCTGTGACGTCCTCTTGCACCTGGCGGCGTTTCCTGTGTGCAAACTCTGATCCAGTCTTTAAAACACACAATCTGCGGCGCTGGGATGAACTTTGCTTGCGGTTTAATGTCTTATCTTTGCTTTTTTTACTTGTTTTACACGTTAAGTCAACTTGAGTCTCCCGCTGCGCAGATCTGTCTGTGTGCCTCTTCCCCCAAAATTACACTACACGGTCCGCTCCGCTCCGCAGGTCGCAGCTGAGCGAGTCCAGTTTCCACTTCCTCTGCTCAGCTCAGGTCCGCCTGGATGCGCCGCTCCGAGACGCATGCGCGGGAATTGCGGGATCGCGCGATAAATCAAGTGATAAATAAGTAAGTCAGAACAAAACAATTCATTCGGTGGAAGAAGGAGAACAACAGTAGAGACTGCTGCCTTGATCTTCTCTCGTAAATGAGCGACAGGACATGGTTTGAGCAACAGGAAGTGATGTATTACATTTCAGAATAAAATACTTTATTTATTTATTTATTGTATTGCGTTTGTAGGCGTAGTCATAAATGATAGTTTGACAGCATTTTTGTACAAATAAATCCGTATAGAGCTAGGATTAGTCCGCCCGTGGTGATTTTATTTTGTAAATACGGAAGTTGTGCTCGTTCCTTTTCCTGTTGGTGCCTCCGCACAGCTCCGGCGTCCGGCAGAAATAGAAAAATTTCTAATTTTGACGGACTGCCGTCCGCTCTCCGCAGCTCGCCGCCGCCGTGCGGAGCCAGTGTAAATTCTGTCATTGATTATAATGGGTGCGTATTTGCTGCGGAGGTCGGACCGGAGCGGGGCGGAGCCGTAACGTGTGTGGTGTAATTTTGGCGTTCCTCTTCAGCTGCGTGGCTCCAGCTGCGTCCCCCGCGCGGCTGCACATGTCCCTTTTTATATCCCAAGTTCAACCCCACCCTAAAACCTGCATGATACTGCCCAAAATCAGCTTACTAAATAGTGGAAATATGGAATTATTTTAATAATGAAATAACAAGCATCTGTTCTACAAAACACTTTGCTACATTTATTTTTTACTATTATTTACTATTTTTTACTATTTTTTCATGCAGAGAAAAACAAACATTTTGGTTATGTTACAATGGTATGGTATGTATAGTATGACATGTTATGGTATGGTATGTATAGTATGACATGGTATGTATGACATGGTATGTATGGTATGGTATGTATCGAATGGCATGGTATGGTAAGACATGATATGGTATAGTGTGGTATGAACATTTGTGCTGTTCTTTGATTTGTTAGCATAGTGTAAAACCACTACCTTCGATTCAGAAAGGGATTCATTTAATAAAATAAAATAAAAATCAACTTTACAATTATTCACTTTTTTCTTCAGAGCAGTAATATTACTTTAATTCCCCACACCATGTGTCATTGTGTCCCTGGGCAAGACACTTAACCCCGAGTTGCTCCCGGTATAAGGCGCCTTGCATGGCAGTTGCCGCTACCAGTGTATGAATGTGTGTATGAATGGGGGGATGGTTGGTATTGTAAAGCGCTTTGGGGCCCCTCATAGGGGGCTGGAAAGTGCTATATAAATAAGCTCCATTTACCATTTACCAAAAACATAAAACGACTTGTGAAAATAAAAGCAAGGAGGTGAAATGATGAGATTTAATAAAGAGCTAGAAAAAAAAGGGAGAGTAAAGAACCATTCAGAGATAAGATCAGTTTAACTTGAGGGGATTAAAGTAGCTGCAAAATACACACAAAAAGCACGAGAGAGATGAGAAGCTGATGAGGACTCTGGAGAGAAGAGTGAAAGGAAGATAAGTACCAAAGAAGGATGAAGGCTTGTGGTTCATCAAGCCAGTCTGTGTTTGCTCTCTTGGTTCTGAAGTGTATGGTCATCAATGTCTGCGGACGTTTGAAGCCACTTGGCTGCCATGATGACAAACTCACAAGATTAAAATTGATCCGTTGCTCTGAACATGTGGCTAACGGTGAAATGGGGTCATGTTTGTTTACTGTGTTCAGGACGTGAGTCCACATGAACCTCCCTCACCTCGGCAGAACAGCTAATAAAACTGTTTTGAAGCTCCAGGTTCATTAGAACGGTGAACTTGGTGTTAGCTGCCTCAGTTTTAGGTGGCAGTAAGTGAGCTGATCAGCTGCACCTACTCGACTGACGGTTGGTGGAAAGATCTGCATTGTAGCGAGCCTTCAACCAACCAGTTACAGTTTATACACTGGTTGACCGCTGGATGATAAGAAAACCTCCAAACGTTGTTTAATGTCAGGAAATGAAGCGGTTTAGACCAAAGACCACACGGTGGTGAACGTCTGGTGTGCCAGTTTGTCTACTGCTTCTTCAAACTACAACTGTAGTTTGTTTTCTGTATGTGGGAGCGCTTTAACATATACAGGTGATATACAGGTGCAAAATGAGAAAACAAAAGTTTTACACGATTTATATATACAAATGTAGGTTAACGTGTCTTTTTTCTTGGGCATGACCTAACACATCTTAAAACTTTATTTGCAGGATATGTGATAAAGAGCAGTTTTGTGTCATGCACGGTTTGGTTTGACAATGCAGTTTGTTTCAGGTTAAAGATAAAATATAAATGAGTCCACCTGGGGGAGGGAGGTGTGTGAGACCCAAAGACCACACGCTGGAGCTGGCAGCCTGCCTCTCTCTGATCTTTTTCATTTGAATACATGTGTAACGGGTTATGCACTGGTCAGTTTTACTGACTGTACAATACCAAATGTAAGAATGAGCAGGTTTATACCTGACCTAATCTTAGCATCAAATATTAAACGAGTTCTCTCTTTTTCAGGATTTAAACTATAAATTGATTATGACCAGGAAAGATGCAATTGACAAGAAACGTTAATTTATGTTGGTTCAGCAGAACTGAACCATTTATTTAACAGAATCATAAAATTACATCGAACATGAGGATCGGATTGGCTCTGATTAGATTTCATATAAACTAACTGTTGACAGATTCAAAATTAGAACAACAGAACAAGCAATAAGGTGACATATTTACTTATTTCTGAAGGCACTTTTAACTTAAAGTTTAGTTACTGGCATAGGAAAAATAAGTTTAAAGAGTGTTTCAGAGAAGAAGATGGAGGATGAAAGAATGAATAGAGTAAAAGTTATCTAAGGAGTGCGTGGGCCAGACAGCACATCCTCTGCTGACATCAGCTCGACTCTGTTCTGTTTGTAAAAAATCAGCACTCATTACCTGTTGAAGTCTCTCTTCTGGTAAGAGAGGGTTTCCAGACGATGGACGGAAAAGGTTTGTTTGTCCAGCTCTATCCAACACCAGGTCGCCGGAGTGCTTACACTTTCTGTGTACCAGAGTCGGCGTCAAACCAGTCAGAGTGATGGCGAAGTGTTCTGGTTCAGCTTTTCAGAATAAAACATTCCTTAGGAGGAATTTTCATTCAAGTGGAGCTCAGAGCTCAAAGTCAGACTCACAGCCAGGAGTGCTATGAACCTCAGCTGATGAAGTGTCATTTGCACTTCGACAGGCGTTCATTCAGCTCTTAGATGAAACATCATAGTTCAGTTTCACCTGCGGACTCTGGGAGAAACAGGAAGTGGGACCTTAAAAAGGAAACTTTGATGGTAAATGGAGCTTATTTATATAGCGCTTTACAATACCAACCATCCACCCATTCATACACCGGTAGTGGTAGCCTGCCTTGCAAGGCGCCATCCAGACCTACCGGGAGCAACTCAGGGTTAAGTATCTTGCCCAGGGACACAACAACACATGGTGGGCGGATGTGGGATTCGAACCTCCAACCTTCCGATTGGGGGTCGACTGCCATTACCACTGTGCCACGGCCGCCCCAGTTAAACTCCCTCTGCTCATTGGTTGTTCACCAGGGAACAAGAGTGACTTCGCTCAGGTCAGAGGGTTGGAAAGTTTGAAGGTTGCTCAGGATAAGAGAGAAAATGTGTTTTAAGAAAAGATAGAAACCAGTTGCCAGTTATAACTTGATTAGGCTTTGATTCACGTCTTAACATTTCTAAAACAAATCTGAAAGGTTCAACTTGACACAATTCTCAACTTTGTCATACGGTAGTTTGATTCATCATATGAAGAAGTGACCAGCATTGGTAACAGCATAAACCATGATCATACAATGACAAGAGTTATTCTGTTAATTAATTCTGAATTAACACAAATTAAAAGGAAGTCTTTCCTGAAATAATATGTGTTTTGATTCAAATTATTAAAACAAAACAGTGGTAAAGTGTCCAACTGAGAGAATCAGTAAAAGGTGCTTCAATACAGTTCAGAGAGATGTGAAAAAATCCAGGTCAGAGATCAAGGCTTGTATCACTACACATGTAAAATTCAAAATACAAGGATTCATCTTGTGTTTTTGGCCTGTACTCAAGTAGAAAACTGAGTGATAAATGTCACGTGAGCCCTTATGTTCAGTCTTCTTTCTTTTTGTTCTATTTTTATTCTTGTTCCTTTGTGTCTGTTTGCCATGTCTTGCCTTGTGTCATTTTCTTTCAGTCCCTCACTTCCCTTTGCTGTCTAGTCGTGGTTTCAGTCTCTTTGTCTGCCTTTTTCTGTCTCTTCAGTCTAAACTACAGCGGCATGTGTCTCGCATCAGATGCCCAGTTCAGCGACTTCCTGGATGGAATGGGACCGGCCCAGTTCGTTGGGCGGCAGACGCTTGCGATGACATCCATGGGTGAGAGAAGATTAAAACTTTTACGAGAAGCCATTTTCCTCATTAAGCATAGAATAAAACAAGAAAATCCCTCCGGCTTTGTCAAAGTCAGTCTGCATTCATTTGTAGCTGGAGCCAACATGTCTACACGTTCATCTGATTCTAAAAGAGACATGGCAGGAACAGTTTTATGGGAATTTGATCAAGTTTAGCAACATATTTAGTTTCTAACAAATTTAACTTTGAAGGGAGAAGTCAAGACTTCTGTGGTCCGAGCATCTTAAACTTTACACAAATATAGAACAGGATGAGCTGATGGTCTAACGATGGTTGTCAGGTTAATATGATGAGACGGTGGTGAGGTGTGCGGTACGAGTGACACATGGATTCAAGGTGGAGATGAGATTACACCACGGCTTCTTTCTTTTTTTTTACAGGTGATAAACAGGTTGACAGATGAGGTCAGGCATTTTAAACTATGATGTTTGCAGATGACAACAACTGTAGTGAGAGTAGGGAGCAGGTGGAAGAGAGCCTGGCGAGGTGGAGGTTTGCTCTGCATAGAATGAGAGTGAAAGTCAGTAGAAGTGAGACAGAATCCATGAATGTGAAAGAGAGTGAGACAGGCGGAACAACTGAAGATGCAACAAGTGGATGAGTTTCAGTTCCCGGGTCGACGATCCAAACTACGAAAGAGACAAATGTCCGGATGATTTGTTGTAGAAGGACAGTTGTGACTGTGAAGGAAGGTTTACAAGAAGGACGAGAAGGTTGGATATGTTGGACAAAGCTTGCTAAATGTGGGACTGATGAAGATGAGAAGAAGATGAGGATGCTGGAATGGGGTGAGAGGCAGAAGATCCACTGTGGTCATCACCAAAACAAGCAGCTGAAAAATACAAATGTCATGTCAAAAGATTATCAAATAAAAGGAGAATTTGAGGAAACTGTCACATGCAGCCTAAAAACACCCTTCAATCAGAAATGGAGTCTAAAATTAAAAAGGCAAAATCTTTTTTGACCTATAAAAACTGAACCAGCAGCTGAAAGCACCTGGTTTGGGCTCGGTCCTCATGAATCAGAGCCGAACTTTCATCACGCGCTCCGTTTCTTCATGTTCAGATGGGTTGGTCCTGGAGACGTTTCATGCAGCCTGTCCTCCACAGCAGTGAGTGAGTGCAAGTGGGTCAGTTTCCTCTCTGGCAGCCGGGCCTTGGACCAACAACAGTTTCAGTCGTTGGACCGGTTCCACTCCAAACCTTCTGTCCACACCAACGTTATGTAACGTCAAACAGAATAACTTGGCTGTCATCTGCGCTCAGCCGCAAACAAAAGAAGATTTGTCACATGGGGGTGACAGTGATTTTCTGATAATCATTTCTAACAAGATTATGTAAAAATAATTAGCTTGTTGTTTTATTTACAAATAAAATATCACATAGAGCACAAATCCAGTTGAACAGAAAACTAGAAAAGTGTCTGTCAGCAAACAACTTTTAACTGACTCATCCTAATGATTTTACTCATACATGTTTATTAATGGTTAATTGTTGATCAGTTTAGAAATCTGATGCGTTCAGGTTTGATCAAAATTATTTATTTTAATTTGCTTTCATTTAAACAGCCAACAGGTTACAATATACTGTAACACCAAGATTAAACCAAAATGATGTCAAATAACAAGATGACAAAAAACTCACAACTAACTAAACTAGACTGGATTAAATTATAATCCTTTATTTAACCAGAAAAATCTCACTGAGATCACAGATCTCTTTTGCAAGGGAGGCCGAGATGGTGCAGCCGATCAGAAAGTTTGATCCCCGGACGTTGCTCATCTTGTGGTGTCTCTGAGCAGGACACCCAACCCCCAGCTGCTCCCTGGGTGCCCCCAAAAGCCGCCCATTGCCCCACCTGGTGGTGGAAGGGTTAAATGCAGAGAGTCAATGCAGTGACGACAATAACACGTCATTATTAATGCAGCATGTTTTTGCTCTGATGAACCACCATCAGGTGTAGAACATGCAACATGAGAACTTCACTGATCTTCATCGTTAAAACTGTTTCCATCCATCCGACAGGTGATGTAGAGATTGGTCTCATGGAGAGGAATGGAGGTCTGGAGGTGGAGGTGGTCCAGGCCAGAGGACTCACCGTGAAACCAGGTTCCAAGGGACCTCCAGGTGAGCTCACACACCAGAGCTGTGATGAGAAACAAGTAAAACAGTTGACGAGTTCAATGTGTTTTCATTAAATACAAACTCCCATTGAAGAATCTATAATGTTTAATTGATCTGCCATTGAAGAATCTATAATGTTTAATTGATCTCCCATTGAAGAATCTATAATGTTTAATTGATCTCCCATTGAAGAATCTATAATGTTTAATTGATCTGCCTCTAAGATGAGAACAGCTGTGAAAAAAGCTAAATGATAGAAACCAGCAGCAGCCTGGAGCGAGCGCCACAAGGGCCCAACTATTTTTCACAGTTTATGGGGAGTCGGCACAAAGAAGAAAAGGAAGTGATGAAATAAAACACAGAAAGAAGAAGAAGAAGAAGAAAAGTAAAGCATCGTGAGCCACACAGGCTTTTGTTTTTCCACCCATGAGATGAAGGTTCCTGTCGTCATGCTCATTAGATGCTGCTGTGTTGTTCGTTTCTCTCAAATCACCGTGTAGTTTCTTATCGTTGCATTTTAGGGAACAGAGCGTTGTTAATCTTTCATACAGAACTCCTTTAAACAAGCAAAGAACAACTTAAAGCAGATGAAAGAGAAAAAAAACATGGGGATGACAACAGATGTTCTGAAAACAAACTCCATGAATCTTGTAAAAACTCTAGAAAACCTTCAAGCTGCACTATGTAACTTTGTAATGTAGTCTGTAACTTTTCTAACAATATATTTTTAACATATTTCTTCACTCTGTCACTATCTACTGACAGACTGATGTTAGACAAAGTAATCTCTGAAAAAAACTATAGTCCCCTTGCTTCTCTATCAGCATTTATAAAAACACTAAAAACACAGAGTGACCCGCCGTTAACCAGCCAATAAAAACAGAGCTTGAATTTGAATTTCAGCAGAGCAAGGGGGGCAGAGCCATATATGGCTCTGAGGGGGAGGGATCAGAATGCTTTGCCTGTTGAAAATATTTCTAAGTTCTGTGCTCTACAGAAAGTTACACATAGCACCTTTAATGAGCAGAATCCTAATCTACGATAATCTGCAATCTCTAATCTCACACGCTGAACGAACAGGCGGCTTGGACCAGTGAGTCAAAACAGAACTGGACTCCAGGTTACAAACATGACCGACTGACAGATGTTCAGCAGAGACTGACAGACAGATGTTCAGCAGGGACTGACAGACAGATGTTCAGCAGGGACTGACATACAGATGTTCAACAGGGACTGATAGACAGATGTTCAGCAGGGACTGATAGACAGATGTTCAACAGGGACTGACATACAGATGTTCAACAGGGACTGACATGCAGATGTTCAACAGGGACTGACATACAGATGTTCAACAGGGACTGACATACAGATGTTCAACAGGGACTGACATGCAGATGTTCAACAGGGACTGACATACAGATGTTCAACAGGGACTGACTGACAGATGTTCAGCAGGGACTGACTGTCATGGTCAGTGGCCCCGCTGATTCCTCCGTCGGCCTTGTTTCACACTCACTCCCTCCTGTTATTGTTTTCAGCCTCAGTTTCTCTTCCCCTGCTCTGTAATGCCTGTCACCCATCCTCCAGCTCAAGCCTGCTCCCTACACTCCATGCCACGCCTCCCAGCAATCAGCAATGATTCCACTCACCTGTTCAGCCATCTAGTTCACCTGCTCTGCACCCTTTAAAAACTGAATTCTCACTCTCCACCAGTGCTGAATTATTACACCTCTCATGGTCCCTGATTTTGAAGCCATCATAGTTTCCTGTTTCATGCCACAAACTGGATTACCTTGCCTAGTTTTGACCTCACGCCTGCACTACGGATTATTTGCCTTGCCTGCCCCTCTTTGGATATTGTCTGCCTCTCTGACCACGGTAACGGCCCTGACTGTTTTAGAAGAGTGGACTCCCATCTTTACCCTGACCCATCTCTCCAGCTACCAGCAGTAAATTAATAAAAACTGTTCTTGTTTTTTGCACTCCTGTCTCTGGCTGTCTTTGAATCCAAAAACCCATTCGTGACACTGACAGACAGATGTTCAACAGGGACTGACTGACAGATGTTCAACAGGGACTGACTGACAGATGTTCAACAGGGACTGACAGACAGATGTTCAGCAGGGACCGACTGACAGATGTTCAGCAGGGACTGACTGACAGATGTTCAGCAGGGACTGACTGACAGATGTTCAGCAGGGACTGACTGACAGACAGATGTTCAGCAGGGACTGACTGACAGATGTTCAGCAGGGACTGACAGACAGATGTTCAGCAGGGACTGACAGACAGATGTTCAGCAGGGACTGACAGACAGATGTTCAGCAGGGACTGACTGACAGATGTTCAGCAGGGACTGACAGACAGATGTTCAGCAGGGACTGACAGACAGATGTTCAGCAGGGACTGACAGACAGATGTTCAGCAGGGACTGACAGACAGATGTTCAGCAGGGACTGACAGACAGATGTTCAGCAGGGACTGACAGACAGATGTTCAGCAGGGACTGACAGACAGATGTTCAGCAGGGACTGACAGACAGATGTTCAGCAGGGACTGACAGACAGATGTTCAGCAGGGACTGACAGACAGATGTTCAGCAGGGACTGACAGACAGATGTTCAGCAGGGACTGACAGACAGATGTTCAGCAGGGACTGACAGACAGATGTTCAGCAGGGACTGACAGACAGATGTTCAGCAGGGACTGACAGACAGATGTTCAGCAGGGACTGACAGACAGATGTTCAGCAGGGACTGACAGACAGATGTTCAGCAGGGACTGACAGACAGATGTTCAGCAGAGACTGACAGACAGATGTTCAGCAGGGACTGACTGACGACAGATGTTCAGCAGGGACTAGATGTTCAGCAGGGACTGACAGACAGATGTTCAGCAGGGACTGACAGACAGATGTTCAGCAGGGACTGACAGACAGATGTTCAGCAGGGACTGACTGACAGATGTTCAGCAGGGACTGACAGACAGATGTTCAGCAGGGACTGACAGACAGATGTTCAGCAGGGACTGACAGACAGATGTTCAGCAGGGACTGACTGACAGATGTTCAGCAGGGACTGACAGACAGATGTTCAGCAGGGACTGACAGACAGATGTTCAGCAGGGACTGACTGACAGATGTTCAGCAGGGACTGACTGACAGATGTTCAGCAGGGACTGACTGACAGATGTTCAGCAGGGACTGACTGACAGATGTTCAGCAGGGACTGACAGACAGATGTTCAGCAGGGACTGACAGACAGATGTTCAGCAGGGACTGACAGACAGATGTTCAGCAGGGACTGACAGACAGATGTTCAGCAGGGACTGACAGACAGATGTTCAGCAGGGACTGATGGACAGATGTTCAGCAGGGACTGACGGACAGATGTTCAGCAGGGACTGACAGACAGATGTTCAGCAGGGACTGACAGACAGATGTTCAGCAGGGACTGACAGACAGATGTTCAGCAGGGACTGACAGACAGATGTTCAGCAGGGACTGACAGACAGATGTTCAGCAGGGACTGATAGACAGATGTTCAGCAGGGACTGACAGACAGATGTTCAGCAGGGACTGACAGACAGATGTTCAGCAGAGACTGACAGACAGATGTTCAGCAGTTTTTTTTTCTTGTGTTCCTTGTTCCAGCTGTTGTGCAGATGTGAGGTGTGAACACAGAAGAAACGTTTTTGCCTGAAACGATCCAGTAAAAGTGTTGATCGTGATCTGACAGATGTTACAAACATCACATTTGTTTTCAGGACATGAAACTCAAACACAGTTGGAAGAGGGTCAAAGGTCAAGGTCAAAGGTCGACGTAAAGCCAATCACATCTATTGATTCACCTCTCCAGCTGCTGTTTTTAACATTTTGCATTAATAAACATTTTCATAAATATTCCACATTCTCCATTAAATTCCACCTTTTTTGATAAATGGAGCACAGGACGTGTGATTAGTTTTCATCAGGATAAGCCATGAAGGTGAGGGTAGGGAGGACAGAGGCTGTGGACAGGAGTCAAATAAAACCAAGCACAGGCACAAATCCTAAAACTTCAAAGCAACAAGTTGTAAATGATCTGTACTGTGAGATGATCTGCTGGGAGGAGTGATGACTGAGTGAGTGCAGCTGGGCTTGATGAAGTGATGAAGGACAGGTGGGGGACACCAGGGGAGTTGAGGGAGACAATGGGCATGAGTCCACGACACGGAGCGAACTGAAACTAACTGAAACAAGAAAAAAATGTAAATGAAGGAGGAAAGTTTGATTCTACCACAACAAAACTACAAACACCAACGTCGTCATGACAACATGTGATGAAATCAGATTTAATGAATCAAAGTTTAATGTGCTGAATGTTAGTTTTGATCTGCTGGACGTTTCTTCTTGTTCAAAGGGAGTTGTTCCTTTCCACTGTCGCCAATGAGCTGCTCAAGATGGAAGATCTAGTTGAAGATTCACCACAGTCTGCTGCCTCCTTAGATGAAGAACATTCAACGCTAAAAGAAGAGTTCCTCAGGGATTCAATGTTCGTCAATGAATCGTTTTTATTTGTCATTTCTTTATTCGCTCGCTGGCTGCACCACGTGAGGCTTTTTGTGCACCGTGTCATTTTTCCTGACACGTCAGACACATAAGATCCAAAGAGATCACACGTAGTCCGCTCCTCTTGTCCTCATTGATAGGCTGTGCTCCTGGAAGAAGGCGGAGCCTAGGCTCAATATAGTTGGAAGGCAACTTGTCATTCACCCCTTCAAGTCCAAGATCTTGTGTCGAGTTCATTCATTCATTCAACCTTTATTTAGTCAGGTAAATCTTATTGAGTCTCGAGGGCTCATTTACGAAAGCGACCTGCTACAAACTAAAGAATGATGAACATCAATGATACAAATACATTAAACAATAAACAAAAGAAAAGAAAAAGTAGCAAAAACATTATAAGGTAGATGTACAAAAAAAAATCAAAGACAGGAACATATCTGCATTGGTTTTTGCCAGGATTCCAACAGATTCTGAAAACCATCCAGAGAGGTCAGGGCCGAGAGCTTCAGATCTTTTTGTAAGATATTCCATGAAGCAGGAGCAGAGTAGGAGAAGGCCCTTTTTCCAAGTTCAGTCCTCACTGAGTGAACACTGCAGGTAATCATGTCCTGAGAGCGCACGCTGTAGCTGCACTCACGCAAAGACATGTATCAGAGAAGCCAGCGCTTTAAAAACTGAACCTACTCCCACCTTGATTTAATACAGTTGATAAACTGAATCCATGTTTCCTTAATTTATTGAGATCCTGTGAGTTACTACTTCTGAGGGGCGGGGTCCAAGCCAGGAGCCGTGTGAGCTGGAGGCGGGCCTGGGGTCCGCGATGAGGCCTGAGGCCCGCAGCTAGCAACATGAGCTCACGCTGTAACACATTTGACATTTTGTAATGAATGTGACGTTTCTGTAACGTGCCCTGAGATGACCTTTGCTGTGAATTGGTGCTATTATTTAAATAAATTGAATTCACACATTTTATGTTATTGTTTCTCGGCAGAATTTCTCCTTTCCTGTTCTTCTGCTACACTTTATGTCTTTCATCCACGTTTTAATTTTCCTCTGTAAAACTTATCAGCTCAGAATCGTTGCTTTGCATGAAACTAAGCCTCACCGAGTCACGTTGAACCTTCTTGTTTCTGGTTTCAGCTGCGTACATCAAAGTTTACCTCCTGGAGAAAGGGGTCTGTGTGTCCAAGAAGAAGACCAAGTCGGTTCGGAAGTCTCTGGATCCTCTTTATAACCAGGTCCTGGTCTTCTCTGAAAGCCCGCAAGGGAAAGTGGCTCAGGTGAGACAACAATCTGGCGTAAAACCTAAAATGTGGATTTGAGTCACGACATTTTGTAACAAAACTTCCTTTGCACAATCCTGCTCACTCAGTTAGAACATGGCCAAGTTTGAAACTCTTTAATGTGAAGGTCAAAGGTCATGATGTTGCCACACTCAGTCCTCGATTTGTCCTTGTTACTTTCCATGTCTCTGGGATGTCTCCATCATGTCCTCTTTGATGTGGCTTGAGTGCTGAATGCTCGCAGGACCTACGTTCACGGCATCTTGTTTGCCTGAGGCTGTTTTCATGACCTTGACTGGTCAGAATCAGGGTCATAGCTGAGGTACGAGGTCAACCAGGCGAGTCCTCTTTAGTTTCTTGATGACCAGATGTACATCATCTCCACATCATGGATATACCACCACCGTAAACATCACCTTCAGCCATCCACCCAGAACCATGATGTGCTGCAACCAGTGAACCGTCCACACTCTGTTCACAGAAGTGTTGTGGAGACTCAAACACTTAACGACTCATCCCATGTATGGGAAGCAGATTAGAAACTGTTTATTGATCATCATCATCATCAGAGTCTGCTCAGAAATGTTCGGACAGCCAGTCCACCCTCTCACAGACGTTCAGCAGAGCCTGCAGCTCACAGGATCCTTCAGATTCACTCCCACGAACTGTTCATGGTTCCAGTGGCTCCCACCAGGTCTCAGACTCCACTGTCCACGCTGCAGGACACCAAGGACGAAGACACCCGTCCTCCCCAGGCCAGTCCAGATTTTAGACTCAAAGCCTCGACTTGGCGTACACAATATTGATTTATTTTAATAATTCATTTTATAAAATGTTCGTCTTTGCATTTTAGAGCTTATTGATCCGTGCATTCCTATTTATTTATTTATTTATGCATTTTACACTATTTGTCTACTTTTCCACGCATTTACAATTTTTATCAGAGTCAGAGAGAGTCAGAGAATCTTTATTGTCATTTGCACCACATGTGGTACATGTGATGAAATGAGATTATGTACACAGGGTCCCAGTTACATTCAACAATAAAATGTAAGAGAAAAACAGTAATAACATCTAGAATTAACTAAGAAAAACATCAACTAGAAATACACTAAGCACTAATGTAATAGAAAAACAAAATCATTACAAACAGACAGCCGCACGAACATGAGTCTATATGAGCAAATGGTCACATATGAACACAGCAACAAGAAAACAGATCAGCATCAGCATGATGTGATATTTTGCAGTGTTTACTCTTATTATTTATTTATTCATGAGTCTAACAGCCTCAGGGTAGAAGCTGTTCCTCAGTCTAGTGGTTCTACACTTAATGCTCCTCAACCTCCTTCCTGAGGGGAGTGGGGCAAAAAGTGTGTGTGCAGGGTGAGTGGGGTCTTTCATGATGCAGGTGGCTCTTTTCCTGCATCTGGAGGTGTAAATGTCTGTGATGGTGGGGAGACTGACTCCAACATCTTCTGTGCAGCCTTCACCACTCTCTGTAGAGCTTTTCTTTCTGCAGCTGTGCAGCCTCCATGCCACACATTGATGCTGGAGCACAGGATGCTCTCCACTGCACACCTGTAGAAGGAGGTGAGGATATATATATATATATACATATATATATATGTTGTATATATATATACATATATATATATG
>JBBPBX010071860.1:0-18211 GCA_038048925.1 Garcialebias charrua | reverse complement strand
CAGATTTTCTTTAAACTTACAGAAAGTAATTACTTGGTGGTCATTTACAAACTGTTAGCTGTTGGAGTTGTTTGAGCTAAAATTAGATTTATTTATAATTTATTTTCGCAGCGCGCGCAAACGTTTGGAAGACGTCAAAGCGAAACAATTTAAATCCAGCAGATTTGACCATTACGTGAATTTATTAAGGAACCGTTAAGCTAAGACACATCTTTGCTATAATTTTCAGCAGACAAATAATTGTTTTTACCGTGTTGGCCGCCATTTTCCGCAGGGCAAATGACGCGCTGACGCGTCGCGTAGCGGTGACGCATAATAGATGTGACTTAAATAAAGGTGTGACATGTGTATGGATTTTTCCAATTTATTGCCAATAATTGGACAAAGCGACTTATAGAAAGGTGCGAGTTATCAGGCGGAAAATACGTTAGTCCTCAAGTTACGACGTTTCGAGGTTACGACGCATCTCCCATTTACTATGAACAGCCTTATTTTGAGTTACGCAGCGGCCGCTGTGATGGAAGAATACAGTATTGTACTGTACGCGGTGCAGCGGCGGAGGGATACCGAGGCGGAGGAATACCGAGGCGGATGGATACAGAGGCGGAGGGATACAGAGGCGGAGGAATACGTTACGTACTGTAAACACTCTGGACCGAGGCGGACGGCAGTTTTACGTCGTAAACGGAATACGGCGGATGGACCGAGGAGGACCGCGTCACCAGCATCCCGGTAGGCAATTAACTCTTTTTGCACTTCATTATGGCTCCCAAACGTATGTGTTTTTTGATAATTATGTAGGGTACTGTGTTAAGATAGGCTAGTGCTTGGTAATACATAATAATAATAATAATAATAATCATTTTATTTAAAAGCGCCTTTCAGGACACCCAAGGACACTTAACAAACCAACACAGTACTGTACTGTACATGTATATGGTGCAGTATGTACGTATATTCCGACTTACATCGAAAATCGGTTTACGCCGCCGCATAGGAACGGATCTACGTCGTAAGTCGAGGACCACCTGTACCTCCTTCCTTTCCTCATGTTTTCACTTTTCTTATCTAATGAAAAGGGGGCGCTGCTCTCTGCGGCTGCAGCCTCTGTCATCTGTTTCCCCCGTGTCTGTTGTTTTCTTCTCTTGATGGATGTACTGAAATGAAATTTCCCTTTGGGATCAATAAAGTACAGTATATTGATCCATTGGTTGATTGATTGATTGACTGATTGATAGGGTGATGTGCTTGAAGGTCTGATGCTAAATGTTGTCAGTGGTTATGCTCAAGATACATTTGGGAAAGATCTGGATGAAGTGATAGAGAGTATTCCCAGGGAGGAGAGAGTGGTGAATGGAGCAGACCTGAATGGACATGTTGGTGAAGGAAACAGAGGATGAGGAAGTAATGGTAGGTTTGGTGTCAAGGAAATAAACCAGGAAGGACAGATGGTGGTGGATTTTACCAAGAGAATGGAAATGGATGTACGGTAGCCAACACCTATTTCCAAACAAGGTTAAAACAAAAGATCCGGCGAACTCGTCTCTGAATGCTCTTCATGTTTTTCATTCCACAGAAATGAAGGTTCCCCACAGAACGAGTCCGGACAGAAACTGGCTCACCTGGGACGAGGCCCAGGAGGCGGGGCTCAACCAGCCGACTCCCAGGTGAGAGGGTTTCATTCACCTGTGCAGAAGCAAACTTCAACTTTCCAGAGATTTAAAGTTTTTTAAATGTGTTTTCTGACACGAAACGTTCGTCTCTGAAGAAACATTTTTATTAATTAAAGTCAGAACATCAAAGGAATCCTTCATGTTCATTAAAATCACCTGAGGTTACGCTCCTCCCCCTCCTCCTCTTTCCCCCTCTCCTCCCCCTCCTTCTCCTCCTCTTTCTCCCCCTCCTCTCCTTCTCTTCTTTCTCCCCCTCATCTCCTCCTCCCCTACTCCCCCTTCCTCCTCCCACTCCCCACTCCCCCCTCCTCCTCTTCCCCCCAAGGTGTAGCAGCAGTGAGTTGTTTCTGCTTCATACTTTCTTCAATCGTCATCTTCAGCAGTTTTTTTCTGCAGATGTAAATTTTTCAAGCAGCCGTCACAATTTACAGATAAACAAATAAAGAACCTTAAATTTATTACTCCTCATCTGATTCATCTGATTCATCTGGTTCATTTGGTTCAGATGATTCATCTGATTCATCGAAGCAGATGGCAGAACAACTTTCACATAGATGTGAAAAAGACAAAGGAGATGATTGTGGACTTCAGAAGGAACAAACTCAGGAAGGAAGTTGAGGAGCATTAAGTGTAGAACTACTAGACTGTGGAACAGCTTCTACCCTGAGGCTGTTAGACTCATGACTGTTTAACCAGAATAATCACTGTGAACAATCACATCATGAAGCTGCTGATCAGTTTCATGTTGCTGCTGATTTATTTCATGTTGCTGCTGATCTGTTTCATGTTGCTGCTGATCTGTTTCATGTTGTCACTGATCTGTTTCATGTTGCTGCTGATCTGTTTCATGTTGCTGCTGATCTGTTTCATGTTGCTGCTGATCTGTTTCATGTTGCTGCTGATCTATTTCATGTTGCTGCTGATCTGTTTCATGTTGCTGCTGATCTGTTTCATGTTGCTGCTGATCTATTTCATGTTGCTGCTGATCTGTTTCATGTTGCTGCTGATCTGTTTCATGTTGCTGCTGATCTGTTTCATGTTGCTGCTGATCTGTTTCATGTTGCTGCTGATCTGTTTCATGTTGCTGCTGATCTGTTTCATGTTGCTGCTGATCTGTTTCATGTTGCTGCTGATCTGTTTCATGTTGCTGCTGATCTGTTTCATGTTGCTGCTGATCTGTTTCATGTTGCTGCTGATCTGTTTCATGTTGCTGCTGATCTGTTTCATGTTGCTGATGATCTGTTTCATGTTGCTGCTGATCTGTTTCATGTTGCTGCTGATCTGTTTCATATTGCTGCTGATCTGTTTCATGATGCTGCTGATCTGTTTCATGCTGCTGCTGATATGTTTCATGTTGCTACTGGTCTGTTTCATGCTACTGCCGATCTGTTTCATGTTGCTACTGATCTGTTTCATGCTGCCTATCTGTTTCATGCTGCCTATCTGTTTCATGCTACTGCCGATCTGTTTCATGTTGCTACTGATCTGTTTCATGCTGCTGCTGATTTGTTTCATGATGCTGCTGATCTGTTTCATGCTTCTGATCTGTTTCATGATGCTGCTGATCTGTTTCATGCTATGATTTGTTTCATGTTGCTGCTGATCTGTTTCATGTGCTGCTGATCTGTTTCATGTTGCTGCTGATCTGTTTCATGTTGCTGCTGATCTGTTTCATGTTGCTGCTGATCTGTTTCATGTTGCTGCTGATCTGTTTCATGTTGCTGCTGATCTGTTTCATGTTGCTGCTGATCTGTTTCATGTTGCTGCTGATCTGTTTCATGTTGCTGCTGATCTGTTTCATGTTGCTGCTGATCTGTTTCATGTTGCTGCTGATCTGTTTCATGATGCTGCTGATCTGTTTCATGTTGCTGCTGATCTGTTTCATGTTGCTGCTGATCTGTTTCATGTTGCTGCTGATCTGTTTCATGTTGCTGTCTGTTTCATGTCTGATCTGTTTCATGCTGCTGATCTGTTTCATGTTGCTGCTGATCTGTTTCATGTTGCTGCTGATCTGTTTCATGTTGCTGCTGATCTGTTTCATGTTGCTGCTGATCTGTTTCATGTTGCTGCTGATCTGTTTCATGTTGCTGCTGATCTGTTTCATGTTGCTGCTGATCTGTTTCATGTTGCTGCTGATCTGTTTCATGTTGCTGCTGATCTGTTTCATGTTGCTGCTGATCTGTTCCATGTTGCTACTGATCTGTTTCATGCTGCTGCCGATCTGTTTCATAATGCTGATGATCTGTTTCATGCTGCTGATCTTTTTCATGTTGCTACTGATCTGTTTCATGCTACTGCCGATCTGTTTCATGTTGCTACTGATCTTTTTCATGCTGCTGCTGATCTGTTTCATGATGCTGCTGATCTGTTTCATGCTTCTGATCTGTTTCATGATGCTGCTGATCTGTTTCATGCTATGATCTCTTTCTTGTTGCTGATCTGTTTCATGATGCTGCTGATCTGTTTAATATTGCTGCTGATCTGTTTCATATTGCTG
Source organism: Garcialebias charrua (assembly GCA_038048925.1). Taxonomy (NCBI): domain Eukaryota; kingdom Metazoa; phylum Chordata; class Actinopteri; order Cyprinodontiformes; family Rivulidae; genus Garcialebias; species Garcialebias charrua. The sequence continues at coordinate 14,041 of JBBPBX010071860.1, read as the reverse complement.
CTGATCTGTTTCATGAAGCTGCTGATCTGTTTCATGCTGCTGCTGATCTGTTTCATGTTGCTACTGGTCTGTTTCATGCTACTGCCGATCTGTTTCATGTTGCTACTGATCTGTTTCATGCTGCTGATCTGTTTCATGTTGCAACTGATCTGTTTCATGCTACTGCCGATCTGTTACATGTTGCTACTGATCTGTTTCATGCTGCTGCTGATCTGTTTCATGATGTTGCTGATCTGTTTCATGCTTCTGATCTGTTTCATGATGCTGCTGATCTTTTTCATGCTATGATCTGTTTCCTGTTGCTGCTGATCTGTTTCATATTGCTACTGATCTGTTTCATGATGCTGCTGATCTGTTTCATGCGGTTGCTGATCTGTTTCATGTTGCTACTGGTCTGTTTCATGCTACTGCCGATCTGTTTCATGTTGCTACTGATCTGTTTCATGCTGCTGATCTGTTTCATGTTGCAACTGATCTGTTTCATGCTACTGCCGATCTGTTTCATGTTGCTACTGATCTGTTTCATGCTGCTGCTGATCTGTTTCATGATGCTGCTGATTTGTTTCATGCTGCTGATCTGTTTCATGATGCTGCTGATCTGTTTCATGCTGCTGCTGATCTGTTTCATGTTGCTGCTGATCTGTTTCATGATGCTGCTGATCTGTTTCATGATGCTGCTGATCTGTTTCATGATGCTGCTGATCTGTTTCATGTTGCTGCTGATCTGTTTCATGTTGCTGCTGATCTGTTTCATGTTGCTGCTGATCTGTTTCATGTTGCTGCTGATCTGTTTCATGTTGCTGCTGATCTGTTTCATGTTGCTGCTGATCTGTTTCATGTTGCTGCTGATCTGTTTCATGTGCTGCTGATCTGTTTCATGTTGCTGCTGATCTGTTTCATGTTGCTGCTGATCTGTTTCATGTTGCTGCTGATCTGTTTCATGATGCTGCTGATCTGTTTCATGATGCTGCTGATCTGTTTCATGTTGCTGCTGATCTGTTTCATGTTGCTGCTGATCTGTTTCATGATGCTGCTGATCTGTTTCATGATGCTGCTGATCTGTTTCATGTTGCTGCTGATCTGTTTCATGATGCTGCTGATCTGTTTCATGTTGCTGCTGATCTGTTTCATGATGCTGCTGATCTGTTTCATGATGCTGCTGATCTGTTTCATGATGCTGCTGATCTGTTTCATGTTGCTGCTGATCTGTTTCATGTTGCTGCTGATCTGTTTCATGATGCTGCTGATCTGTTTCATGTTGCTGCTGATCTGTTTCATGATGCTGCTGATCTGTTTCATGTTGCTGCTGATCTGTTTCATGATGCTGCTGATCTGTTTCATGTTGCTGCTGATCTGTTTCATGATGCTGCTGATCTGTTTCATGTTGCTGCTGATCTGTTTCATGTTGCTGCTGATCTGTTTCATGATGCTGCTGATCTGTTTCATGTTGCTGCTGATCTGTTTCATGTTGCTGCTGATCTGTTTCATGTGCTGCTGATCTGTTTCATGATGCTGCTGATCTGTTTCATGATGCTGCTGATCTGTTTCATGCTGCTGCTGATCTGTTTCATGTTGCTGCTGATCTGTTTCATGCTGCTGCTGATCTGTTTCATGTTGCTGATCATGCTGCTGCTGATCTGTTTAATATTGCTGCTGATCTGTTTCATATTGCTGCTGATCTGTTTCATGATGCTGCTGATCTGTTTCATGCTGCTGATGATCTGTTTCATGTTGCTACTGATCTGTTTCATGCTACTGCCGATCTGTTTCATGTTGCTACTGATCTGTTTCATGTTGCTACTAATCTGTTTCATGATGCTGCTGATCTGTTTCATGTTTCTGATCTGTTTCATGATGCTGCTGATCCGTTTCATGCTATGATCTGTTTCATGTTGCTGATCTGTTTCATGATGCTGCTGATCTGTTTAATATTGCTGCTGATCTGTTTCATATTGCTGCTGATCTGTTTCATGATGCTGCTGATCTGTTTCATGCTGCTGCTGATATGTTTCATGTTGCTACTGGTCTGTTTCATGCTACTGCCGATCTGTTTCATGTTGCTACTGATCTGTTTCATGCTGCCTATCTGTTTCATGCTGCCTATCTGTTTCATGCTACTGCCGATCTGTTTCATGTTGCTACTGATCTGTTTCATGCTGCTTCTGAGTTGTTTCATGATGCTGCTGATCTGTTTCATGCTTCTGATCTGTTTCATGATGCTGCTGATCTGTTTCATGCTATGATTTGTTTCATGTTGCTGCTGATCTGTTTCATGATGCTGCTGATCTGTTTCATGCTGCTGCTGATCTGTTTCATGTTGCTACTGATCTGTTTCATGCTGCTGCTGATCTGTTTCATGATGCTGCTGATCTGTTTCATGCTGCTGATCTGTTTCATGTTGCTGCTGATCTGTTTCATGCTGCTGCTGATCTGTTTCATGTTGCTGCTGATCTGTTTCATGATGCTGCTGATCTGTTTCATGTTGCTGCTGATCTGTTTCATGATGCTGCTGATCTGTTTCATGATGCTGCTGATCTGTTTCATGATGCTGCTGATCTGTTTCATGTTGCTGCTGATCTGTTTCATGTTGCTGCTGATCTGTTTCATGATGCTGCTGATCTGTTTCATGTATGATCTGTTCATGTTGCTGCTGATCTGTTTCATGTTGCTGCTGATCTGTTTCATGCTGCTGCTGATCTGTTTCATGTTGCTGCTGATCTGTTTCATGTTGCTACTGATCTGTTTCATGTTGCTACTGATCTGTTTCATGTTGCTGCTGATCTGTGTCATGTTGCTGATCTGTTTCATGTTGCTGCTGATCTGTTTCATGATGCTGCTGATCTGTTCCATGTTGCTACTGATCTGTTTCATGCTGCTGCCGATCTGTTTCATAATGCTGATGATCTGTTTCATGCTGCTGATCTTTTTCATGTTGCTACTGATCTGTTTCATGCTACTGCCGATCTGTTTCATGTTGCTACTGATCTTTTTCATGCTGCTGCTGATCTGTTTCATGATGCTGCTGATCTGTTTCATGCTTCTGATCTGTTTCATGATGCTGCTGATCTGTTTCATGCTATGATCTCTTTCTTGTTGCTGATCTGTTTCATGATGCTGCTGATCTGTTTAATATTGCTGCTGATCTGTTTCATATTGCTGCTGATCTGTTTCATGAAGCTGCTGATCTGTTTCATGCTGCTGCTGATCTGTTTCATGTTGCTACTGGTCTGTTTCATGCTACTGCCGATCTGTTTCATGTTGCTACTGATCTGTTTCATGCTGCTGATCTGTTTCATGTTGCAACTGATCTGTTTCATGCTACTGCCGATCTGTTACATGTTGCTACTGATCTGTTTCATGCTGCTGCTGATCTGTTTCATGATGTTGCTGATCTGTTTCATGCTTCTGATCTGTTTCATGATGCTGCTGATCTTTTTCATGCTATGATCTGTTTCCTGTTGCTGCTGATCTGTTTCATATTGCTACTGATCTGTTTCATGATGCTGCTGATCTGTTTCATGCGGTTGCTGATCTGTTTCATGTTGCTACTGGTCTGTTTCATGCTACTGCCGATCTGTTTCATGTTGCTACTGATCTGTTTCATGATGCTGCTGATCTGTTTCATGTTGCTGCTGATCTGTTTCATGTTGCTGATCTGTTTCATGTTGCTACTGATCTGTTTCATGTTGCTACTGATCTGTTTCATGTTGCTGCTGATCTGTGTCATGTTGCTGATCTGTTTCATGTTGCTGCTGATCTGTTTCATGATGCTGCTGATCTGTTCCATGTTGCTACTGATCTGTTTCATGCTGCTGCCGATCTGTTTCATAATGCTGATGATCTGTTTCATGCTGCTGATCTTTTTCATGTTGCTACTGATCTGTTTCATGCTACTGCCGATCTGTTTCATGTTGCTACTGATCTTTTTCATGCTGCTGCTGATCTGTTTCATGATGCTGCTGATCTGTTTCATGCTTCTGATCTGTTTCATGATGCTGCTGATCTGTTTCATGCTATGATCTCTTTCTTGTTGCTGATCTGTTTCATGATGCTGCTGATCTGTTTAATATTGCTGCTGATCTGTTTCATATTGCTGCTGATCTGTTTCATGAAGCTGCTGATCTGTTTCATGCTGCTGCTGATCTGTTTCATGTTGCTACTGGTCTGTTTCATGCTACTGCCGATCTGTTTCATGTTGCTACTGATCTGTTTCATGCTGCTGATCTGTTTCATGTTGCAACTGATCTGTTTCATGCTACTGCCGATCTGTTACATGTTGCTACTGATCTGTTTCATGCTGCTGCTGATCTGTTTCATGATGTTGCTGATCTGTTTCATGCTTCTGATCTGTTTCATGATGCTGCTGATCTTTTTCATGCTATGATCTGTTTCCTGTTGCTGCTGATCTGTTTCATATTGCTACTGATCTGTTTCATGATGCTGCTGATCTGTTTCATGCGGTTGCTGATCTGTTTCATGTTGCTACTGGTCTGTTTCATGCTACTGCCGATCTGTTTCATGTTGCTACTGATCTGTTTCATGCTGCTGATCTGTTTCATGTTGCAACTGATCTGTTTCATGCTACTGCCGATCTGTTTCATGTTGCTACTGATCTGTTTCATGCTGCTGCTGATCTGTTTCATGATGCTGCTGATTTGTTTCATGCTGCTGATCTGTTTCATGATGCTGCTGATCTGTTTCATGCTGCTGCCGATCTGTTTCATATTGCTGCTGATCTGTTTCATGATGCTGCTGATCTGTTTCATGATGCTGCTGATCTGTTTCATGATGCTGCTGATCTGTTTCATGATGCTGCTGATCTGTTTCATGATGCTGCTGATCTGTTTCATGATGCTGCTGATCTGTTTCATGTTGCTGCTGATCTGTTTCATGATGCTGCTGATCTGTTTCATGATGCTGCTGATCTGTTTCATGATGCTGCTGATCTGTTTCATGTTGCTGCTGATCTGTTTCATGTTGCTGCTGATCTGTTTCATGCTGCTGCTGATCTGTTTCATGTTGCTGATTGCTGCTGATCTGTTTCATGTTGCTGCTGATCTGTTTCATGTTGCTGCTGATCTGTTTCATGATGCTGCTGATCTGTTTCATGCTGCTGCTGATCTGTTTCATGTTGCTACTGATCTGTTTCATGCTACTGCCGATCTGTTTCATGTTGCTACTGATCTGTTTCATGCTGCTTCTGATCTGTTTCATGATGCTGCTGATCTGTTTCATGTTTCTGATCTGTTTCATGATGCTGCTGATCCGTTTCATGCTATGATCTGTTTCATGTTGCTGATCTGTTTCATGATGCTGCTGATCTGTTTAATATTGCTGCTGATCTGTTTCATATTGCTGCTGATCTGTTTCATGATGCTGCTGATCTGTTTCATGCTGCTGCTGATCTGTTTCATGTTGCTACTGGTCTGTTTCATGCTACTGCCGATCTGTTTCATGTTGCTACTGATCTGTTTCATGCTGCTTCTGATCTGTTTCATGATGCTGCTGATCTGTTTCATGCTGCTGATCTGTTTCATGATGCTGCTGATCTGTTCCATGTTGCTGCTGATCTGTTTCATGCTGCTGCCGTTCTGTTAAATATTGCTGATGATCTGTTTCATGCTGCTGATCTGTTTCATGTTGCTACTGATCTGTTTCATGCTACTGCCGATCTGTTTCATGTTGCTACTGATCTTTTTCATGCTGCTGCTGATCTGTTTCATGATGCTGCTGATCTGTTTCATGCTTCTGATCTGTTTCATGATGCTGCTGATCTGTTTCATGATGCTGCTGATCTGTTTAATATTGCTGCTGATCTGTTTCATATTGCTGCTGATCTGTTTCATATTGCTACTGATCTGTTTCATGATGCTACTGATCTGTTTCATGCTGCTGATGATCTGTTTCATGCTACTGCCGATCTGTTTCATGTTGCTACTGATCTGTTTCATGCTGCCTATCTGTTTAATGTTGCTACTGATCTGTTTCATGCTACTGCCGATCTGTTTCATGTTGCTACTGATCTGTTTCATGCTGCTGCTGATCTGTTTCATGATGCTGCTGATCTGTTTCATGCTATGATCTGTTTCATGTTGCTGCTGATCTGTTTCATGCTGCTGCTGATCTGTTTCATGTTGCTGCTGATCTGTTTCATGATGCTGCTGATCTGTTTCATGATGCTGCTGATCTGTTTCATGCTGCTGCTGATCTGTTTCATGTTGCTGCTGATCTGTTTCATGCTGCTGCCGATCTGTTTCATGTTGCTGATCATGCTGCTGCTGATCTGTTTAATATTGCTGCTGATCTGTTTCATATTGCTGCTGATCTGTTTCATGATGCTGCTGATCTGTTTCATGCTGCTGCTGATCTGTTTCATGTTGCTACTGATCTGTTTCATGCTACTGCCGATCTGTTTCATGTTGCTACTGATCTGTTTCATGCTGCTGCTGATCTGTTTCATGATGCTGCTGATCTGTTTCATGCTTCTGATCTGTTTCATGATGCTGCTGATCCGTTTCATGCTATGATCTGTTTCATGTTGCTGATCTGTTTCATGATGCTGCTGATCTGTTTCATGTTGCTGCTGATCTGTTTCATGTTGCTGCTGATCTGTTTCATGATGCTGCTGATCTGTTTCATGTTGCTGCTGATCTGTTTCATGTTGCTGCTGATCTGTTTCATGTTGCTGCTGATCTGTTTCATGTTGCTGCTGATCTGTTTCATGTGCTGCTGATCTGTTTCATGTTGCTGCTGATCTGTTTCATGTTGCTGCTGATCTGTTTCATGTTGCTGCTGATCTGTTTCATGTTGCTGCTGATCTGTTTCATGTTGCTGCTGATCTGTTTCATGTTGCTGCTGATCTGTTTCATATTGTTGCTAATCTGTTTCATGTTGCTATTGATCTGTTTCATGCTACTGCCGATCTGTTTCATGTTGCTACTGATCTGTTTCATGCTGCTACTGATCTGTTTCATGATGCTGATCTGTTTCATGCTACTGCCGATCTGTTTCATGTTGCTGCTGATTTGTTTCATGCTGCTGATCTGTTTCATGATGCTGCTGATCTGTTCCATGTTGCTGCTGATCTGTTTCATGCTGCTGCCGATCTGTTTCATATTGCTGATGATCTGTTTCATGATGCTGCTGATCTGTTTCATGCTGCTGCTGATCTGTTTCATGATGCTGCTGATCTGTTCCATGTTGCTGCTGATCTGTTTCATGCTGCTGCCGATCTGTTTCATGATGCTGCTGATCTGTTTCATGATGCTGCTGATCTGTTTCATGCTGCTGCTGATCTGTTTCATGTTGCTGCTGATCTGTTTCATGCTGCTGCCGATCTGTTTCATGTTGCTGATCATGCTGCTGCTGATCTGTTTAATATTGCTGCTGATCTGTTTCATATTGCTGCTGATCTGTTTCATGATGCTGCTGATCTGTTTCATGCTGCTGATGATCTGTTTCATGTTGCTACTGATCTGTTTCATGCTACTGCCGATCTGTTTCATGTTGCTACTGATCTGTTTCATGCTGCTACTAATCTGTTTCATGATGCTGCTGATCTGTTTCATGTTTCTGATCTGTTTCATGATGCTGCTGATCCGTTTCATGCTATGATCTGTTTCATGTTGCTGATCTGTTTCATGATGCTGCTGATCTGTTTAATATTGCTGCTGATCTGTTTCATATTGCTGCTGATCTGTTTCATGATGCTGCTGATCTGTTTCATGCTGCTGCTGATATGTTTCATGTTGCTACTGGTCTGTTTCATGCTACTGCCGATCTGTTTCATGTTGCTACTGATCTGTTTCATGCTGCCTATCTGTTTCATGCTGCCTATCTGTTTCATGCTACTGCCGATCTGTTTCATGTTGCTACTGATCTGTTTCATGCTGCTGCTGATTTGTTTCATGATGCTGCTGATCTGTTTCATGCTTCTGATCTGTTTCATGATGCTGCTGATCTGTTTCATGCTATGATTTGTTTCATGTTGCTGCTGATCTGTTTCATGATGCTGCTGATCTGTTTCATGCTGCTGCTGATCTGTTTCATGTTGCTGCTGATCTGTTTCATGCTGCTGCTGATCTGTTTCATGTTGCTGCTGATCTGTTTCATGCTGCTGATCTGTTTCATGTTGCTGCTGATCTGTTTCATGTTGCTGCTGATCTGTTTCATGTTGCTGCTGATCTGTTTCATGTTGCTGCTGATCTGTTTCATGTTGCTGCTGATCTGTTTCATGATGCTGCTGATCTGTTTCATGTTGCTGCTGATCTGTTTCATGTTGCTGCTGATCTGTTTCATGTTGCTGCTGATCTGTTTCATGTTGCTGATCTGTTTCATGTTGCTGCTGATCTGTTTCATGTGATCTGTTCATGTTGCTGCTGATCTGTTTCATGTTGCTGCTGATCTGTTTCATGTTGCTGCTGATCTGTTTCATGTTGCTGCTGATCTGTTTCATGTTGCTGCTGATCTGTTTCATGTTGCTGCTGATCTGTTTCATGTTGCTGCTGATCTGTTTCATGATGCTGCTGATCTGTTTCATGTTGCTGCTGATCTGTTTCATGTTGCTGCTGATCTGTTTCATGTTGCTGCTGATCTGTTTCATGATGCTGCTGATCTGTTTCATGATGCTGCTGATCTGTTTCATGCTGCTGCTGATCTGTTTCATGTTGCTGCTGATCTGTTTCATGCTGCTGCCGATCTGTTTCATGTTGCTGATCATGCTGCTGCTGATCTGTTTAATATTGCTGCTGATCTGTTTCATATTGCTGCTGATCTGTTTCATGATGCTGCTGATCTGTTTCATGCTGCTGATGATCTGTTTCATGTTGCTACTGATCTGTTTCATGCTACTGCCGATCTGTTTCATGTTGCTACTGATCTGTTTCATGTTGCTACTAATCTGTTTCATGATGCTGCTGATCTGTTTCATGTTTCTGATCTGTTTCATGATGCTGCTGATCCGTTTCATGCTATGATCTGTTTCATGTTGCTGATCTGTTTCATGATGCTGCTGATCTGTTTAATATTGCTGCTGATCTGTTTCATATTGCTGCTGATCTGTTTCATGATGCTGCTGATCTGTTTCATGCTGCTGCTGATATGTTTCATGTTGCTACTGGTCTGTTTCATGCTACTGCCGATCTGTTTCATGTTGCTACTGATCTGTTTCATGCTGCCTATCTGTTTCATGCTGCCTATCTGTTTCATGCTACTGCCGATCTGTTTCATGTTGCTACTGATCTGTTTCATGCTGCTGATTTGTTTCATGATGCTGCTGATCTGTTTCATGCTTCTGATCTGTTTCATGTTGCTGCTGATCTGTTTCATGCTATGCTGCTGATCTGTTTCATGATGCTGCTGATCTGTTTCATGTTGCTGCTGATCTGTTTCATGTTGCTGCTGATCTGTTTCATGTTGCTGCTGATCTGTTTCATGTTGCTGCTGATCTGTTTCATGTTGCTGCTGATCTGTTTCATGTTGCTGCTGATCTGTTTCATGTTGCTGCTGATCTGTTTCATGTTGCTGCTGATCTGTTTCATGTTGCTGCTGATCTGTTTCATGTTGCTGCTGATCTGTTTCATGTTGCTGCTGATCTGTTTCATGTTGCTGCTGATCTGTTTCATGTTGCTGCTGATCTGTTTCATGTTGCTGCTGATCTGTTTCATGTTGCTGCTGATCTGTTTCATGTTGCTGCTGATCTGTTTCATGTTGCTGCTGATCTGTTTCATGTTGCTGCTGATCTGTTTCATGTTGCTGCTGATCTGTTTCATGTTGCTGCTGATCTGTTTCATGTTGCTGCTGATCTGTTTCATGTTGCTGCTGATCTGTTTCATGTTGCTGCTGATCTGTTTCATGTTGCTGATCTGTTTCATGTTGCTGCTGATCTGTTTCATGATGCTGCTGATCTGTTCCATGTTGCTACTGATCTGTTTCATGCTGCTGCCGATCTGTTTCATAATGCTGATGATCTGTTTCATGCTGCTGATCTTTTTCATGTTGCTACTGATCTGTTTCATGCTACTGCCGATCTGTTTCATGTTGCTACTGATCTTTTTCATGCTGCTGCTGATCTGTTTCATGATGCTGCTGATCTGTTTCATGCTTCTGATCTGTTTCATGATGCTGCTGATCTGTTTCATGCTATGATCTCTTTCTTGTTGCTGATCTGTTTCATGATGCTGCTGATCTGTTTAATATTGCTGCTGATCTGTTTCATATTGCTGCTGATCTGTTTCATGAAGCTGCTGATCTGTTTCATGCTGCTGCTGATCTGTTTCATGTTGCTACTGGTCTGTTTCATGCTACTGCCGATCTGTTTCATGTTGCTACTGATCTGTTTCATGCTGCTGATCTGTTTCATGTTGCAACTGATCTGTTTCATGCTACTGCCGATCTGTTACATGTTGCTACTGATCTGTTTCATGCTGCTGCTGATCTGTTTCATGATGTTGCTGATCTGTTTCATGCTTCTGATCTGTTTCATGATGCTGCTGATCTTTTTCATGCTATGATCTGTTTCCTGTTGCTGCTGATCTGTTTCATATTGCTACTGATCTGTTTCATGATGCTGCTGATCTGTTTCATGCGGTTGCTGATCTGTTTCATGTTGCTACTGGTCTGTTTCATGCTACTGCCGATCTGTTTCATGTTGCTACTGATCTGTTTCATGCTGCTGATCTGTTTCATGTTGCAACTGATCTGTTTCATGCTACTGCCGATCTGTTTCATGTTGCTACTGATCTGTTTCATGCTGCTGCTGATCTGTTTCATGATGCTGCTGATTTGTTTCATGCTGCTGATCTGTTTCATGATGCTGCTGATCTGTTTCATGTTGCTGCTGATCTGTTTCATGTTGCTGCTGATCTGTTTCATGATGCTGCTGATCTGTTTCATGTTGCTGCTGATCTGTTTCATGTTGCTGCTGATCTGTTTCATGTTGCTGCTGATCTGTTTCATGTTGCTGCTGATCTGTTTCATGTTGCTGCTGATCTGTTTCATGTTGCTGCTGATCTGTTTCATGTTGCTGCTGATCTGTTTCATGTTGCTGCTGATCTGTTTCATGTTGCTGCTGATCTGTTTCATGTTGCTGCTGATCTGTTTCATGTTGCTGCTGATCTGTTTCATGTTGCTGCTGATCTGTTTCATGTTGCTGCTGATCTGTTTCATGTTGCTGCTGATCTGTTTCATGTTGCTGCTGATCTGTTTCATGTTGCTGCTGATCTGTTTCATGTTGCTGCTGATCTGTTTCATGTTGCTGCTGATCTGTTTCATGTTGCTGCTGATCTGTTTCATGTTGCTGCTGATCTGTTTCATGTTGCTGCTGATCTGTTTCATGTTGCTGCTGATCTGTTTCATGTTGCTGCTGATCTGTTTCATGTTGCTGCTGATCTGTTTCATGTTGCTGCTGATCTGTTTCATGTTGCTGCTGATCTGTTTCATGTTGCTGCTGATCTGTTTCATGTTGCTGCTGATCTGTTTCATGTTGCTGCTGATCTGTTTCATGTTGCTGCTGATCTGTTTCATGTTGCTGCTGATCTGTTTCATGTTGCTGCTGATCTGTTTCATGTTGCTGCTGATCTGTTTCATGTTGCTGCTGATCTGTTTCATGTTGCTGCTGATCTGTTTCATGTTGCTGCTGATCTGTTTCATGATGCTGCTGATCTGTTTCATGTTGCTGCTGATCTGTTTCATGATGCTGCTGATCTGTTTCATGATGCTGCTGATCTGTTTCATGATGCTGCTGATCTGTTTCATGATGCTGCTGATCTGTTTCATGTTGCTGCTGATCTGTTTCATGTTGCTGCTGATCTGTTTCATGTTGCTGCTGATCTGTTTCATGTTGCTGATCATGCTGCTGCTGATCTGTTTAATATTGCTGCTGATCTGTTTCATATTGCTGCTGATCTGTTTCATGATGCTGCTGATCTGTTTCATGCTGCTGATGATCTGTTTCATGTTGCTACTGATCTGTTTCATGCTACTGCCGATCTGTTTCATGTTGCTACTGATCTGTTTCATGTTGCTACTAATCTGTTTCATGATGCTGCTGATCTGTTTCATGTTTCTGATCTGTTTCATGATGCTGCTGATCCGTTTCATGCTATGATCTGTTTCATGTTGCTGATCTGTTTCATGATGCTGCTGATCTGTTTAATATTGCTGCTGATCTGTTTCATATTGCTGCTGATCTGTTTCATGATGCTGCTGATCTGTTTCATGCTGCTGCTGATATGTTTCATGTTGCTACTGGTCTGTTTCATGCTACTGCCGATCTGTTTCATGTTGCTACTGATCTGTTTCATGCTGCCTATCTGTTTCATGCTGCCTATCTGTTTCATGCTACTGCCGATCTGTTTCATGTTGCTACTGATCTGTTTCATGCTGCTTCTGAGTTGTTTCATGATGCTGCTGATCTGTTTCATGCTTCTGATCTGTTTCATGATGCTGCTGATCTGTTTCATGCTATGATTTGTTTCATGTTGCTGCTGATCTGTTTCATGATGCTGCTGATCTGTTTCATGTTGCTGCTGATCTGTTTCATGTTGCTGCTGATCTGTTTCATGTTGCTGCTGATCTGTTTCATGTTGCTGCTGATCTGTTTCATGTTGCTGCTGATCTGTTTCATGTTGCTGCTGATCTGTTTCATGTTGCTGCTGATCTGTTTCATGTTGCTGATCTGTTTCATGTTGCTGCTGATCTGTTTCATGTTGCTGCTGATCTGTTTCATGTTGCTGCTGATCTGTTTCATGTTGCTGCTGATCTGTTTCATGTTGCTGCTGATCTGTTTCATGTTGCTGCTGATCTGTTTCATGTTGCTGCTGATCTGTTTCATGTTGCTGCTGATCTGTTTCATGTTGCTGCTGATCTGTTTCATGTTGCTGCTGATCTGTTTCATGTTGCTGCTGATCTGTTTCATGTTGCTGCTGATCTGTTTCATGTTGCTGCTGATCTGTTTCATGTTGCTACTGATCTGTTTCATGTTGCTGCTGATCTGTTTCATGTTGCTGCTGATCTGTTTCATGTTGCTGATCTGTTTCATGTTGCTGCTGATCTGTTTCATGATGCTGCTGATCTGTTCCATGTTGCTACTGATCTGTTTCATGCTGCTGCCGATCTGTTTCATAATGCTGATGATCTGTTTCATGCTGCTGATCTTTTTCATGTTGCTACTGATCTGTTTCATGCTACTGCCGATCTGTTTCATGTTGCTACTGATCTTTTTCATGCTGCTGCTGATCTGTTTCATGATGCTGCTGATCTGTTTCATGCTTCTGATCTGTTTCATGATGCTGCTGATCTGTTTCATGCTATGATCTCTTTCTTGTTGCTGATCTGTTTCATGATGCTGCTGATCTGTTTAATATTGCTGCTGATCTGTTTCATATTGCTGCTGATCTGTTTCATGAAGCTGCTGATCTGTTTCATGCTGCTGCTGATCTGTTTCATGTTGCTACTGGTCTGTTTCATGCTACTGCCGATCTGTTTCATGTTGCTACTGATCTGTTTCATGCTGCTGATCTGTTTCATGTTGCAACTGATCTGTTTCATGCTACTGCCGATCTGTTACATGTTGCTACTGATCTGTTTCATGCTGCTGCTGATCTGTTTCATGATGTTGCTGATCTGTTTCATGCTTCTGATCTGTTTCATGATGCTGCTGATCTTTTTCATGCTATGATCTGTTTCCTGTTGCTGCTGATCTGTTTCATATTGCTACTGATCTGTTTCATGATGCTGCTGATCTGTTTCATGCGGTTGCTGATCTGTTTCATGTTGCTACTGGTCTGTTTCATGCTACTGCCGATCTGTTTCATGTTGCTGCTGATCTGTTTCATGTTGCTGCTGATCTGTTTCATGTTGCTGCTGATCTGTTTCATGTTGCTGATCTGTTTCATGTTGCTACTGATCTGTTTCATGTTGCTACTGATCTGTTTCATGTTGCTGCTGATCTGTTTCATGTTGCTACTGATCTGTTTCATGTTGCTGCTGATCTGTTTCATGTTGCTGCTGATCTGTTTCATGTTGCTACTGATCTGTTTCA
>JBBPBX010071859.1:0-18211 GCA_038048925.1 Garcialebias charrua | reverse complement strand
TATATATATATATATATATATAAATGTATGTATATATATATATATATATATATATATATATATATATGTATATATATATATATATATATATTATATATTTATGTATATGTAAGTACTGTATAAAATCACACTTACAGTATGTCAGAACACAACCTGTCTCTGCATAACATTTTCCACATGTGAATCTGTTACAAGCGCCATCAGCCAAGCCAATTAGATTGGAATGTTTGCCATTCTTTAGCAAACAATGGACACAAGTCCCCCAGCATATCCCCCCCAAATGCATTCTCCTACTACAAAAGCCTTCACATTTACATAGAAGGAAAAAGTCTCCAGGCATGCTTACTCAAGGATTACAAATTCCTAAAAAAAAGAGCCATTTGGCTGGGCTCTGGTAAAGATTGTACTGATTTAAATATCCTGGGATTTCCAGTGTTAAACAACTTTTCCATGACATTCTAATTTTTTGGAAAGGGTCTCTGTGTGTGCATGCGTGCGTGCGTGCGTGCGTGCGTGTGTGTGTGTGCGTGCGTGCGTGCGTGCGTGCGTGCGTGCGTGCGTGCGTGCGTTCGTGCGTTTGTGTGTGCAAACCACCTACCTCTATCATTTAAGGAAACTGTGCTTTCAAGTTTTAATAATACCTAAAAGTATAGTTTCCTCCGATGATTAGGGGGGCTAAAGAATAACCTGTGAAGACAGGCACATACATATGAATTTTATATTTAAAGTACAAAAGTTCTCTGTAACATGACCAAGGCCACCATTGGCCACCCACTGGCTCTGCCATTGTGCCTGGTGGTGGATAACATTTTTCCCTCCACTAGCCAGGATTTGTCACTCTGTGCCACCTCAGACAAGAGAAAGTTTTCTTGCATTTCCGGTTCGTTTCAGTCCAGAAAAACACTTGTCTTGAAAACTACAAACATTCACTATTCAAATCCTTCAGTGACGGGGATATCGGTGTACCGCTTGTTTTAAGTTATTAAAACAAGCTAAAATGTTTGTGTGTTTGTTCCGTTACCCACTAATCTTACACCAGCTAGCTTGTGTTAGCTTAGCGTTGGGATGACAACAAATGTGAGCTAGATTTAAATCATTTTTGGACATTTTCTCTAAACTATCATCAACAATACAACAATGTATAGCGAATTCTCCAATGGTGCCAAAGATGAAGGGTAATAATACTTTCACCCATGTCTGTGTCTATTCACTTGTCAGCAGCATTAGCAAAATATGTCATAAACCAATGGATAGATTTTATTGAAACTCTTAAAAAGTCATTTAGTTAACCTCTGCAACTTATTGATTTTTCGAATCAACCCAATTCAAGATGTCCGCCACAGCCAGCTGACAATAAACACAGGGATGACCATAGTCAGACACTTTTTCAGATATTGAGCTAAAATTGGGTGTGGTAGTAGCTGAGAGTCATCCTCTCTCTCATAGGTTTGTGTAGAAAGTCATATGGAAGTTCAAAGGTTAGACTAAAACAGCCAAACCTCCTTCTTTTAGTAAAAGATGATACATAAAACCGGGTATGAAAGGTGGTGGGCGTTATGCAAATCTTCAAGGCCTTTATTTAATTAAGCATTTGAAGAAGAGGACAATAAATGTCTTTTCCTTCAGGCTCGTTTATTATGTCCGTGTGTGTGTGGGTGTGTTTTGAGCACTGCCTGGAGCTGGGACATGGCTCCCTCCTGCCAAGCTGGCTGGCGCACCTGTTCTTTTGCAAGTTTATTGGCTCGTGACACAGCGAAGCACGCCTGCACAGTAACGCTGGTGGGAAAACACGAGCTGCGCTCACTGGCACATCAACCCAGAGTCTGGTGGACAGATCTGGGACCACGACACGCTGCAGTGAAATGCTACCTACATGTGGCTTCACATCTTTGTGGAACGTAAAACTGAGTTAAGATGTTTGAGGAGCACATCAAGTGCTGATTCTTCATCACTGGCCAGACGTCTGGCTTAAATCAGGGCTGACGTCTGAATTGTAGAATCTTTTAATGTGTATTTTCTCCACAAGGATTGAAAAGTCCAAGCAAAACTTACATCAAAATATACCTCTCGGTCAGAACTGGTGTGGTGAGACTTTGGTAAGAATGCATCATTCAAAGTTTAAAATGGCCACAGAAAGTTGCATTTCAAATCTTGTGCATTTTTTACACATTCACTTTTAAGTCATATGTTTTTACAAGTTTTACCAGAAAATACTCTTCTTAACATCTTCAAAGTCCATGCTCAATAATCCAGATATAAAATCCAACAAAGTTCAGTCAGGTCCTCTGGACGGTTTCATTTTTTTGTTGTTGAGACGTTTCATATTTCATCCAAAGGACTTCTTCAGTCCAAGGAGCCACAACAAACCGAGTGCCACAAGCAGCACACTCACATAGTGGACCAACCAGTTTGCTGGTGATAAGATGGTTTCTGCCACCCCACACCCCCATCAACTCTGAGGCAGCCATAGCCAAAATGGTTCAAATCATCAAAGTTCATGCTCAATAATCCAGAAACATTTCAACAAAAAAATAAAGACACCCTCCCTGACTGAACTTTGTTGGATTTTCTACCTGGATTATTGAGCAGTAACTTTCATGAACTTTCCATTCCATCCATCCATCCATTCATTATCTTTTACCTGCTTCTTCCATTTTGGGGTCACGGGGGTCGCCGGTGCCCATGTCCAGCAATCATTTTCCATTCCATTTTTTCAAATGTGATTCTGTTGGGGTTTTTTTTAAATGTTTTTTTTTTAAATGTAATTCTGTTTTATCAAATGTTGTTCATTGATGCCTTGGGACCACCATACTGTCAACCTTCTGAGTATTTTTCCTGCCACCTTCACCTGTCCCAATCAATAATCACCCCAGGTGTTTATTTGTCCCTCGCCTCTCTTTAAGTATGATGTTGTTTTGTGTGTCTCTTGCCGGTGTGTTCTGTAGCTGTCCATGTTTACTTTCCCCTTCGAGTTTTTAGAGATTTTGTTTTTCATGTGTGAGTATATCCTTGAGTTTTCAGTAGTGAGGTGTTTGTGCTGCCTCGTCAACCTTTTTGTTTTGGTTTTCTTGTGTAATAAGTTAGTATTTTTTTTATGTTTGAGTGTTGTTTTTTTTGCTTATTTTTGGTTTGCATTTGGTTTCTGATCCTCCAGACATGTTAACTACAACTAATTAACAATTAGAGTTAATTCCGTTTAAAATGGCCACACGGCTAAGCAATCTTAACAAATCCTAAATCAGCTATAATTTTGTGACTTTTTCCAAATATTGAGCTAGAATTTGACGTGTCAATAGCTGAGAGTTGTTCCTGACTCGTACTCAGAGTGCCAACAGATCGTACAACATCTATTTTCAAACGTTGCCATTAAGTCTTGGAGTCAAAAATAACCCCTGATTGTACATCTTTTTAGATGAGACTTTTGAAGGCAACTCAATTCAAGATGGCCACCAAAACTTATTAGCCTCAGTCAACATATTATTATATTTTAAAAAGGGGCAGACATAACGAGATTTTATCTTCTTCTGATTCCTTTCATTTCATGTAATGTTTGATTTTTTTTATTTACGTGGAATTTTAAATAGTTTTTTTTTTTGTGTTCTTTTAAATTTGAAATTTGAAATGAATAAAGAATTTAAATTAAAAAAAAACATAAAAATGACTGTAACTTGGACACATTTACAGATAAAAACATACCAACCCTTACTCGTGATGGTCAGGGCAGAAACCGTAAGAGACCCAGCTTGTTTTATTTTTACATTTTATTACAGAAATGTCCGGCAGTAAATCCCAGGGAGTGAGACAAATTCAAGCTGCAGAATATTTTTGCCTCAAGGTAACGAGAGAAACGTTTTAAAACAACCTATCAGATCTTCTGTTAGCGCCAGAGAGCTGTCTGAGGGAGGACAGTTTGACCTGGCATCAGATCGTGACCGGACACAAACTGCACAATAACTCTACTGCACCCAGTGAACGTGCACTCTAAATCATGAACCTAATCTCAATCTTGTACTATAAATATCAGGATTATGAAAGCTATATTTACATAGATCAACTTCAGAATATTACAGTACTGTTTTATTACCTCCTATTACGTGTTTATTCCAAACTAAATATGTGATCTTCCTTATGTCCCAGGCTGCACCTGAAACAGCTCAGCGAGCTGTGGCAGTTATTAGCTCTCATAAATAACCATATAGTCCATTTACCCGTAAGTACTTGGAGAAAATATTGGCAATGTTAATGTTTATAAATTAAAGTTTTTAGGAAGATTTGTGTTTTACGGGGTACAGCAAAAGCACGAACTTTTCTAACTCGAACAGCCGAAAGGAGCCGTTCAGAAGATTTTAAAGTCATTTAGGAGGACTTTGGATGTACTACATGTGCCAAACCATGCAGAGCTAAAGGAGCAACGGTTTTAAAATTACTTCTATTTTTTACCAGTAAGCCAGTGTAGGGGGTGTTCACACAGGAGGGATCTTCTCTTATTTTCTGCTGCCAGTTTGTGAACGGTCTGCAGATGAGACAACAGAGGTTAGCTGTTGCCAAAATAAAGAGTTAATTCAACCTTGGGATGATCCAGGTTGGGATGAATGTCTTCATTCTGTCATTACATGGATTTTAGCTCAGCGTTGTTTGATTTTGTTACAAAGTTTTGTATATTGTATGTCAGGCAGTAGTTCAGCAGTGTCCTTCAACTTTCCTTCAGGGAGCGGTGCGTTCCGGTGGATTTGTCTGTTGAGCGTGTCAATATTTTTCAGGAATGTGCTGTTTGTTACGCCGTGATCCTTGTCATCACAAATCTGCTGGGCTGTACTTTCTTCACGGGGGTCAGGCTGGTGGTGGTGGGGAGTGGGGGGGGATGTTTCATCTCAGTCAGCAGTAGATACGTCTGATCTCAGTAGAACAAGAGGAAATCAAGTACATTCTTAAGTAATTCATGCATTCCCGTATTGCGAAAGCATCCCCAGTCTATTCAGATCTCAGTAATACTCTTGTGCCTCAGAGGAGGAAACAGATATTGGTTTGTTTCTATATTCCTCTCAGATTTCACTTTTTATTCGAGTAAAAAAAACTGCTGAGACTCTTGGAGAGTTGAGGGGTTCATGGGAGTTTGAATGTCCAGTCCTCATGTGTTTAGTGAACTTAAGCCCCTTTTCCATAGTCCCGCTTAGTACTGGTACAGCATGGTTCGACTCGACTCGGTACGGTACACGTTGTGTTTCCATTATGCTTTCAGTACCGGTTCCAGTGGGCGAGATTCAAATTGACGTCACACACCTCACCAGCTGGTGGTGGTAAGACCTTGAAACAGGTTTCAGTACAGGGTGAGCATTTATTTTGAAGTTTCTGGTAAATAAAAAAAATACTGATTATTAAAGTTATCGAGTTAATACCGGTATACAGTATGTCCATCCATTATCTTTTACCTGCTTCTTCCATTTTGGCTCACGGGGGTCGCCGGTGCCCACGTCTGACAATCACTGTGTGAGGGGCGGGGGACACCCTGGACAGGTCTCCAGTCCATCACAGGGACACATAGAGACAAACAAACATTCACTCTCACTCACACCTAGGGACAGTTTAGAGTCACCAATCAGTCTAACATGCATGTTTTTGGTCTGCTGGGAGGAAACCGGAGTACCCGGAAAAACCCACGCATGCACGAAGAGAACATGCAAACTCCACCTAGAAAGGCCCCTGGACTGGAATTTGAACCGAGGACCTGCTCGCAGTGAGGCAGCAGCTCTACCAGTTGCACCACCGTGCTGCCCCAAGTTTATTATATATACTGTATAATATATATATATATATATATAGATAGATAGATAGATAGATAGATAGATATATATATATATAGATAGATAGATAGATAGATAGATAGATAGATAGATAGATAGATAGATAGATAGATAGATAGATAGATAGATAGATAGATGACTGTGATCAGTGTTTTTAATGTGTAATGCACTTAAATAAATGTTAAACTGAATAAAAGTGTAAAAGGACAAATAATTTAACGTAAATATTTTTACAATTTATTTCTTCTTTGCACTAATACAAAGAAAAAAGTGGACTTACTGTTCATTCTATGTAATTTTGGAATGAGTTTACTGGTCTGGCCCCCTTGAGATCAGATTACCGTAAACTGTATGCGGCCCCCAGATCAAAGTGAGTTTGACACCCCTGCTCTAGAGCCTGTTTTGTGTGTGATTTCTCCTTCTGTCTGGCTGCTGAGTTAGTGGGGACGCTGTCTGCTCTGTGATACAGAGTCCTGATGACTCCTAACTTGTGCTCCAGAGGGTGATGGGAGTCAAACTGTAAATACTGGTCTGTGTGGGTGGGTTTGTGGTACACCTCAGTTTGCAAATATCCTCTATCAGAAACTGAGACCTCGCAGTCCAAGAAAGCCAACCTGCCATTTTTAACTTAACTTAACTTTTTTTAGATTTTTCGACCTGGATTATTGAGCATGCATCAGGGTATACACGTATTTGTAGCAGATTTACTAAATTGCTGGCAGGTATGGCTTAGTCACTACAGCGTTTTGGCTTGTTTTTAGTGGTTCTGTGTGGGTGAAAACAGTTCTTGAACTGATGCCATGATTAAAAACATATTTTTAGAAACAAATACATTAAAAAGACTGATTTGGCAACGTGTGATCGGAAGGGTGTCGATTCAAATCCTCCTGCTGACTGAAAACATCAAAATGATGGTGATGGTGAAGCACCCACATCTGCCTCTACCATCATTTGCCACAGGGGCCTTGAGCATGGCCCCTTAACCCTAGATGGATCCCTATTTAATCCTTGTGGGAGTTCACTCACTGTGGTAATGGTAAAGCCCTTAGACTACTGATCAGGATTCCTCCTGGCTGCCTACCTGTGCAGGTGTCTATTGTGTGTAGGCCCCAGACAAGATCAGAACCAATCAGTGGAATTACCAGTAAATATTGTTTCTGGCCTGGGAATACCTTGGGATCCTCAAGTAGGAGCTGCATCACTGGGGAGAGGGCTATCTGGGCATGTGGTGGAGTCAGATTTAAAGTTGATTTAAAATTTTGGAGTAAAAAATGTCATCCAAAAAAATGCTATAATTGTATCTTTGGTGTTTTTGTGTCCGTCTTTCAGAATACCAGAGTACTTTTCAACATCCGTGTGGTGGGAGGATCACCATTTTACAGCTACTTGTCACCTCAGGATGGGCGTCCGCTCCATCATCCTGCTGTCGACAGGTGAGGGCCTCAAAATACAGGAAATGACCTGATTGCTTCCACTGGAGAGGTGACTTTTAATGCACACTAATCTCTAAAACTTTAATATCCAGGCCTGCTGCTTTTTGACCAACGTGTTAAATGATTTCCTCATCTGCTGCCTGAGCTGGTCTGAGAAATATTTATTTTCCCGTTTTTATTTTATGGGTGTTGATTACACTTTTTGCAGAAGTGTAAATCCTCTGCAGGACTCATCTTTGTGTCATCTTTGCTGCTAAATTAGTATGAAAAATGTTCATGCTGTAACTTGTCCTGTGTCCCCAAAAGCTTCTTGGCAATTTTAAGTTGTGTAGTTTTTAGACTTCTTTTGCACATTGCCTAGAGTTATACGTTTTAAATCAACTGAACTACATTTTGTTGCATTCAAAAGCAAAGTAATGAACTCTCTGAAACTCTTCTTTAATAAGCTTAGATATATTTTTAATAAGCACAGTTTTTCCCCCAATTCCATCCATCCATATTCTTCCGCTTATCCGGGGTCGGGTCGCAGGGGTAGCAGCCTAAGTAGGGAGGCCCAGACTTCCCTCTCCCCAGCCACTTGGAGCAGCTCCTCTGGGGGAATCCCAAGGCGTTCCCAGGCCAGCCGAGAAACATAGTCCCTCCAGCGTGTCCTGGGTCTTCCTCTGGGTCTCCTCCCGGTGGGACATGCCCGGAACACCTCACCAGGGAGGCGTCCAGGAGGCATCCTAACCAGATGCCCGAGCCACCTCAACTGGCTCCTCTCGATGTGGAGAAGCAGCGGCTCTACTCCGAGTCCCTCCCGGATGACTGAGCTTCTCACCCTATCTCTAAGGGAGAGTCCAGCCACCCTGCGGAGAAAACTCATTTCAGCCGCTTGTATCCGAGATCTTGTTCTTTCGGTCATAACCCAAAGCTCATGACCATAGATGAGGGTGGGAACGTAGATCGATCGGTAAATTGAGAGCTTTGCCTTTTGACTCAGCTCTCTCTTCACCACGACAGACCGGTACAGCGCCCGCTTCACTGCGGACGCTGCACCTATCCGCCTATCGATCTCACGCTCCAGTTTTCCCTCATTCGTGAACAAGATCCCGAGATACTTAAACTCCTCCACTTGGGGCAGGACCTCCTCCCCGACCCGGAGAGGGCATGCTACCCTTTTCCGGCTCAAGACCATGGCCTCGGATTTGGAGGAACTGATCCTCATCCCGGCCGCATCACACTCGGCTGCAAACCGCTCCAGTGAAAGTTGTAAATCACGAACTGATGAAGCCAGTAGGACCACATCATCTGCAAAAAACAGAGAAGCGATTCTAAGGTCACCAAAACGGATCCTCTCAACACCTTGGCTGCGCCTAGAAATTCTGTCCATAAAAGTTATGAACAGAATCGGTGACAAAGGGCAACCTTGGCGGAGTCCAACTCTCACCGGAAACGAGCCTGACTTACTGCCGGCAATGCGGACCAAGCTCTGACACCGGTCGTACAGGGACCTAACAGCCCTTATCAAAGGGCCTGGTACCCCATACTCCCGGAGTACCCCCCACAGAACCCCCCGAGGGACGCGGTCGAATGCCTTCTCCAAGTCCACAAAGCACATGTAAACTGGTTGGGCAAACTCCCACGCACCCTCCAGGACCCTGTTGAGGGTGTAGAGCTGGTCCAGTGTTCCACGACCAGGACGAAAACCACACTGCTCCTCCTGAATCCGAGGTTCGACTATCCGACGGACCCTCCTCTCCAGAACCCCTGAATAGACCTTACCAGGGAGGCTTAAGAGTGTGATCCCCCTATAGTTGGAACACACCCTACGGTCCCCCTTTTGAATAGGGGAACCACCACCCCAGTCTGCCAATCCAAGGGAACTGCCCCCGATGTCCACGCGGCATGTATTATTTTTATCTAAATTTACTTTTGACTGATCCAATATCTGTCATAGCGTGGACAATTTCACAAGAGATTATTAACATTTCATTTGATAAAAATTATCCTTTGAAGAAAAATACAATTCTGGATGTATTAAAGTTCCCAATGTACAGGATAACTGGGTTTTTACAGCTTTAAGGTTTAGCTGATGAACATGTGCACAGAAGTGTTTCAATTGAATTGACTTGTTGTAGATTAAGAATTAAGGCTAGTTTTGTCTCAGTTGTAGCATAGTGGTTCCATGGTGTAATGGTTAGCACTCTGGACTCTGACTCCAGCGATCTGAGTTCAGATCTCAGTGGGACCTTAAATTTAACAGCTGTGTGATATTGCTTAAGAGAAAATTGACTTAGGAGAAAGAGACAATACTCACAAAAATTTATTATTAATCTTAAAGTTCAATGTGAAATATCTGTTGTGAAAAAAAGTCCAAACCATTGTTTTTTGTGGTTCCGTGGTGTAATGGTTAGCACTCTGTACTTTGAATCCAGCGATCTGAGTTCAAATCTCAGTGGAACCTCTTTTTTCCTTCTTCATATATACCACAAAGCATTTTCAGCGTTGCTCTACAAGCATGTCCTACCATATTCTTGATGCAAAATCACATGCATGGAAACATCTTCAAGAATTCTCTAAGGTGCTTCAGATTTTCATCAAGTGGAGAGCAATAACCTAGTTCAAAGTGTGGATAAAGTGTTGGAGAAGACAAGCAAAGGTCTAAGGACAATTCCCATCTCAGCTACTTGTAAGTCTTGAACAGGTCATTCAAAGGGATTTCTTCCTTGAGAGACTAAATGAAGTCTTTTCTCTGTATAATTGGCACAATTACACATACAAGGTATACAATGTCCAAGAAGAAAGCTAGAAGGTACAATCTTAAGGTTTTTCAATGCATGAAAAAGGTGTCTGCTGTACATTTAAATTTCTTTATTGTGTATGTGTGGTTTGATTCATTGAAGGATCAGATATGTAAATCACTTGAAGAAATATACACTGTTTGTTCCCCAAATCAGCAGAGTTTGTTGTTGTGAAGCACTAAACCCTACAAATGCCAAAACCAGGGATTGAACCAGGGACCTTCAGATCTTCAGTCTGACGCTCTCCCAACTGAGCTATTTCGGCATGTATAACTTTTATCTAACTTTACTTTTGACTGATCCAATATCTGTCATAGCATGGACAATTTCACAAGAGATTTTTAACATTTCATTTGATAAAAATTATCCTTTGAAGAAAAATACAATTCTGGATGTATTAAAGTTCCCAATGTACAGGATAACTGGGTTTTTACAGCTTTAAGGTTTAGCTGATGAACATGTGCACAGAAGTGTTTCAATTGAATTGACTTGTTGTAGATTAAGAATTAAGGCTAGTTTTGTCACAGTTGTAGCATAGTGGTTCCATGGTGTAATGGTTAGCACTCTGGACTCTGACTCCAGCGATCTGAGTTCAAATCTCAGTGGGACCTTAAATTTAACAGCTGTGTGATATTGCTTAAGAGAAAAAGACAATACTCACAAAAATGTATTATTAATCTTAAAGTTCAATGTGAAATATCTCTTGGGAAAAAAAGTCCAAACCATTGTTTTTTGTGGTTCCGTGGTGTAATGATTAGCACTCTGGACTTTTAATCCAGCGATCTGAGTTCAAATCTCAGTGGAACCTCTTTTTTCCTTCATATATACCACAAAGCATTTTCAGCGTTGCTCTACAAGCATGTCCTACCATATTCTTGATGCAAAATCACATGCATGGAAACATCTTCAAGAATTCTCTAAGGTGCTTCAGATTTTCATCAAGTGGAGAGCAATAACCTAGTTCAAAGTGTGGATAAAGTGTTGGAGAAGACAAGCAAAGGTCTAAGGACTATTCCCATCTCAGCTACTTGTAAGTCTTGAACAGGTCATTCAAAGGGATTTCTTCCTTGAGAGACTAAATGTTGTGTATTCAGTTCTGCATTACACCTCTAGAGGGCGCTGTAACCTAGTGCATAGAATTGCTTAGAAGAAGAGTTGAAGTAAAGCATGGTTCTGTGAAGTTCATGCCTGCGTCCTGCTGCATTATTACCTGTGATATCGGTACACCACAAATTGGCGACGAGAATGGCGAATGTTGTGCCTCTTCCTGCATTGTTTCTACCATCTGCCGGACAACCTGTAATTCCGTTCGACATGTGGATGAGGATGTTTGAAAACTACCTGCTTGCTATTCACGCAGAAGGGGACGACTGGCCCGACACGAGAACACGTGCACTGCTCCTACACTGCCTGGGCACGGAAGGACAACGTGTATTTTATACACTTACAAACACAGGTACCACTTATGATTCAGCTGTGGCTGCACTGCGAGCGCATTTTACCCCAGCAATAAACGTTGTGGTGGAGCGGCACAAGTTTAGACAAAGAACGCAGAGACCGCATGAGACTGTTGCTGAATACGTGGGCGCGCTGCGCGAGCTGGCTGCCACGTGCGACTTTGCTAGAAACGCAGATGAAATGATAAGAGATCAACTCATCGAGCATGCAAGTTCACCAAGAATACGTGAGAAGCTGTTACTGCAGACAGATGGAAACCTCACACTGGATGCAGCAATAAAAATGGCGTGTCAAGTGGAAGCTGCAATTGTGCACGCGCAAAGCCTCATGTCTGACTCACATGCACAGAGCGTCATGTCTGAGTCACAAGCAGCTGTACAAGTGGTGAAAGTAAAGCCTAAACAACAGTTCAGACCTAAAATGAGGAGTTATAATTCTACTGATCCTGCAGCAACACAGAGACAGAACCGAAGTTGTTTTAGATGTGGCTCATCTACACATCTTGCTGATTCTCCAGACTGTCCAGCACGTAAAGTGAGTTGCAAAATCTGCAATAAGACAGGTCATTTTGCTCGTGTGTGCAAATCCAATAAACCTACAGCTAAGGTAGGAGAAGTTGTTGTTCTTGAAATGAATACAGTGAGAATGCTACAAAATGAGCAAACAGATGACAAGATTAAATGTGCTGTGACCATAAATACAAAGTCAATTTCCTGCCATGTGACACTAGTGGTGGACACAGGATCTGCAGTGTCTATTATTCCTGAACATTTCTACAGAAAATACTTCAGTGATGTGCTGCTGACTAACCCGCCTTCAAAGTTAGTGACTTATACAAAACTTGAAGTCCCTGTAATTGGATGTCTACAAGCTACTGTTCAGCATGAAAACACAAAAGTGCCAGCTAAGTTTTATGTGGTGAAAACAGGAACAGCTATACTGGGAATGGACCTTTTTAAAACACTGAGACTGTGTATTACAAACAACACTGTGCACTCAGATGATTCTTCTCCAACAGTTACCTCACCTGCAGCTCCAGTTAAAAATGTTACAGAGATTAAAACTGGATCAGTGATGAAGGAGAAACTGGGTCTTGCTAAAGGGTTCATCCACCAAATTAAAGTCAGAGAGGAAGTGCAGCCTGTTCAACAAAAGCTAAGGAGGCTCCCGCTCTCTGTCAGACAAGCTGTCTCAGCTGAACTTGAAAGACTTTTGGACATGGAGGTAATTGAAAGGATTGATGCATCTCCATGGGTATCTCCCATCGTGGTCACACTGAGAAAAAATGGGAAAGTAAGAATGTGCGTTGATTTTCGTGAGCCAAATAAATCAGTAGTAATGGACTGTTATCCACTTCCTCATATGGATGACATTTTCTCTGAAATGCGTGGAGCTACAGTTTTCTCCACTATTGATTTAGCAAATGCTTATCATCAGGTGCTGCTGGCTGAAGAGAGTCGTGACATTACAGCATTCATAACGCACGAAGGACTATTCAGGTTTCGCAGAGTTCCATATGGACTGTGTTCAGCCCCAAGTGCATTTTCAAAAATGATGTCACTGGTGCTAAAAGGCCTAAAAGGTGTTCAGAACTATCTGGATGATGTAATAGTTTATGGCAAGGATCAACGTGAACATGACTGTAACCTAAAAGAGGTACTCGCTGCGCTGGAGGAAGCAGGCCTCCAGCTAAATGATGAAAAATGCCATTTCAGATGTAAGGGGTTAAAGGGGGTCAGTTTAATACTGACCTCCTTTTTACCTTAATTTACTTATTCAGATTGAATAGTAATTTCACGGATTCTCTTCTTTTTCAGTTTATTCAATATTTCTGTGATCTTTGTGATGGATAAATAAACAGAGCCATTAAGTGACAATGGACACGTTAACTTAGTTTGATATGTCAAAGAGACACTATCATTTATTTAAAATAAATCAACTAAATTAACACCATTACACTTGATTGACATGATTTCACTTTCTTTCAATTCAAATACGTCAGCACACTTAAATTTAACACAACAGACATAAATATTAGATGTTAAGCATATTTAGTCTGTGGGCTCTTTAACTTAAAATTATAGTTTCCAGCTTAGGTTGAGAGGGAAAAGAAATAGGAGGAAAGATTTAAGAAGAAAATTATCCTGAGCATGAGACCAGAGTGACACTTCTCATCCGACTTCTGCTAAAATCCAAGTACGTTTTGTAAACAGCCCTTTACCTTTTGACGACAGCCCGGTAAGAGGGAAGACACCAGCCTTCAGATGCACAGAGTCCTTTAGTCCCAGCACGTCCAAAACTGGTTTTAGTTTACGTTTCAACGTCTCCTGGCTTCCGCGTTGGTCATCAGAGAATATGTCAGCTTCAGGCCTCTGACTTCAAGATAAACTTATTCCAGGAGGGAATAAACAAAGTTTTTGAGCTCTGTTCCTTAAAAGTGGACCCATAACAACATGTTATCAGTCCCAGCTGGATGACGAGTCCTTAGCGCGTGACTTGTGGTCATTCAGCTCTTTGGAAGTTCACATCATCTTTCGAAACTCCCAGAAACTCTGAAGCGTTCTCGCACAGTTAGAACTTAAAAAGCAGGAACCAAGAGAGGAGTGCACTTGTGTTATCAGGTCCAAGGTTACAGCCAGAGCAGAGGGAAATGTTTAGGAACAGACAGAGAAAGCTGGAGCCTTGTTCATGAAAAACAACTGATTAAACTGTCTTCTTATTTCTAAACAAAACAGTCGGGTCTCTGTGACCCGATATTTCCCTTTAACACAGCAGTGAACACAGTTTAACTCTCACAGAATAACACAGCTTAAAAGCACACATCATGAAAATGACAAAAGTTATTCTTTTGATCACATTAGGATAAAATCAAAGATAGAAATAGTCTCTTTTGGTGACTATGTTATCAGATTATAGCTAAATGAATGATTTTGTAGTAAATGTCTTGCTTTACTGAGTGGTCAGTAAAGGTCATCACTGGACAGTTCAAAAACCTTAATTTGACCCTGGGTAGGTCCATTACATCTCCCCCCTTTTGGAAGCCATCGCCAGTCCTTGGGGATGGGGTCCAACACGAAAGGAAACCTTGAACTGTCTTTGATCTTGAAGTAATCCAGCAAGTGGAAAAGAAAAATCAAAAATTATAATCCCATAAAGTTTTGGAAATTCCATACTGTTCGGAGGTAATCCCATTGCGAAAAGCTTTTAATCCCTTGGAAAACAAAGTCTGTTAACTCTTGGAAAACAAAGTCTGTGATCCCTTGGAAAGCAAAGTCTTATAATCCACAGCGGTAATTCCACAGCAGTAAATTCCCAACGATTAGTTTTGTTGATTGATCAGCAACAATTGTTTTCATAATCAGCATGTAGAGGGGATCCCTCGATTGACGCAGAGGAGGCGGCCCTTGGACGAAGGTTGAAGACCAAGCGTTGGAGCTGCAGGTCCCCACATCGAAGGTTGTTGGCTGGTTGGTTTCCAGTCAGTGCCACTCTGGTTCTATGTGTCATGCAATTATGTGGTTTTTTAAGGTGGGCTTATGAATGGGATTTTACATTAAGCCTTACCTATATGCACCTGGTATGTAAGCTATCATGGTTTAGATCAGCTACACTTACCAATTAAGGGGTGGATCAATTCTGTAAATTTGGCTATAGGGATTTGTACCTATAAAATTTTGGAGGGCTTCTGTAACGAAGGCCTCTAATTCCAAACTATTCCTCCATTCATTACTTAGTTTAGGTTAAACTAAAATAAAAATGAAATATAGTTTGATCTAAATGTCTGTTGTCTTTTAGACGAACGACGTAGGATTTGGTATTCCTAATAAATTTTGAAGTCTATGGCGAGACTCATCAAAATGAATAGACAATCTAGAATAGAAACGATCGAATCGGTTCAATTTAGAAATTGTGAGACCAGTGTAGTTTATTGTACCTTGAGTAGCTTTAAACTACATTGACTCTTCGACGATTGAGATTTAACAAAACGAACTGCATGTTGGCATAGTTAAATCCATATCATTCATTAACCAATGTTAATACAAAACCTTTTTGGCTGGGAGTGTTCAGAACCAAAACAATATCTCAACTAATGACAACAGTAATGACTAAACAACAAGGAAACAACGTTTCACTGCTTCGACCCACTCTTGTCGTCAGATTCCAAAGTGCAACACACAAGCAAAACAGGTCTCAACTTTATGACCGAGGTCAAATCAAATCTCGTGGATTTAAACGGTTGTTAAGGTTAGTTTTTTGTTGTGGGTTTTAGGCTTAGCGTTTCTAAGTTCAAATTGGACAATGCGACTTATAGGGTGGGAAATATGGTAGTTTAAACCTGATTAGTTTATTTACTAACTTGTGTTTGTACGACCTTATTATCCCATGAAGTCGGTGAGTTGGTGAGATCTTTGTCTTTTGTGGAGTCATTGAACGCCTTGTAAGGTTTGATCTGATTTCGATGTACCCATTTAGCAATTGGCTCTTTACGGCCTTTGCTGATTTTGATTTCGTAGACGACTGAGGACACTTTGTCTGTTATCAGATGAGGTCCAGTCCACCTGGGCATTAGTTTGCGGGCGAGAGTTCCGGTCCCGGACTCTCCTTTCCCGGTTGTTGGGGCGAACGTATAGTACCAGACTCTGTCTCCCACTTGGAGTTCATTGTGAGAGGCCTTCTGGTCGTAGTACGCCTT
Organism: Garcialebias charrua; assembly: GCA_038048925.1. Taxonomy (NCBI): domain Eukaryota; kingdom Metazoa; phylum Chordata; class Actinopteri; order Cyprinodontiformes; family Rivulidae; genus Garcialebias; species Garcialebias charrua. The sequence goes on along the minus strand of JBBPBX010071859.1, from coordinate 2,043 downwards.
GCGTCCTTCAGCGGATTTTTCCAGGTTTTTCTGGGCGAAAGCAAAAGTGTTTCTGAGGTGTACATTCAAATCTTTCATGTATTGTTGTGTAGTGTAGGCTGTCGCCATGACGGCGTCACCTGGTTGGTACAACAGGTGTAGAGGGAGAGTCATTTGTCGACCGGTCATCATCTCGAAGGGAGAGATGCCAGTTGATGTGTGTGGAGTGGCTCTTATGGCCATGAGGACCAGAGGGAGTTTCACGTCCCAGTCCTTGTGATTTGCAGCCACGTATTTCTTCAAAATACTCACCACAGTTCTGTTTGCTCTCTCTACTTGGCCTGAAGCCTGTGGGTGGTAGCCGACATGAAAGTTGGCCTTGACGCCTAGCGTCTTCCACAGTTCTTTCATCACTTCACCTGTGAAGTGTGTACCTTGGTCTGAGTTCACCCTAAGGGGAAGTCCAAACCTTGAGAATATATGATTCATTAACAACATAGCAGTTGTTTGTGCTGTGTCGTTAGGAGCTGGTAGGCATTCTACCCATTTGGTGAATGCACAGGTTACCGTGAGAAAATATTTATTTCCTCTAGAGCTCTTAGTGAGTGGTCCAACCCAGTCGATCTGGAGGTCAGACCATGGGAATCACTATTTCTTTTCCTTGACTTCTAATTAAATTTTTTTTAACACAAGTTATCAAATTAAACAGCATAAAAATTCTAAACAGCTACAAACTTTGTGGCTTAAAATCACAGAAGAAAACAAAAGTGATAATGAGAATAAACTCAGTTCGGACAGACTCTGTAGCTGTGATGTGTTCTGGCAGGACATTACAGTGAAACTTCCATGCTTGTTTTTTACTTATTATTTTCATAGAGAAGCGTCGCTCATGTTGAAGAACACTAATACAATTGTTAATAATAACAAAAATAATAATTAAATAATTAAACATTTGAAAAGGGGGGAACCATTACAGAATGGTTTTCATTTCCACGTCAAAGTCCAATCGGCCATGGGAATGCAATGCCTCTGCTTTGCAGTGGTGCTCTGTGAAGTGGTCTGGTTGGCTGAAACTGGCCACAGACCACGCACCCTTCAATGTAGTCCTTGACATCCTTTTTCATTCCAGGCCAATAGGCAATTTGTTTTAATGCCGTCAGCGTGGCTTTATCTCCTTTGTGTCCTGCGGACGGGAGATCATGGGCATGGACTAACATTACCCCCCTTTGGTCATGGGGAACCACGAACACAGGTGAGGACGTTGGTCCATGAGCGAAAGTTAAGATGCCCTTGATTAGTTTTAGCTGTTTGCGCAGCTGATAAAGGACCTTAAGGTCTGGATCGGAATCCAGGTCGTCTTTAGACGGACTATTTTTGTTCGGATCAGTCAGGTACAGTATCATGGAGTTGATAGCAGGATCCGACTTCTGTAGTTGGATGATGTCTGGGTCAGTCAGTGCAGGTCGTACAGAGACTGCGTTGTCAGCAGGTCTGGCTGCGGCCTGTGCACGTGTGACTGCCATAACTCTGACTGAAGGTTGTGTTGGCAGAGTCTCTTAACAGTGTAAAACTGACAAAAACTAAGCTGAGAAAAGTCTAAGACACTCGCAACAACTTTGTGACTTTCAAAGAGAAAATTTGGTGCACAAACATTTTAACCCTGATGCACGCTCAATAATCCAGGTAGAAAAATCTAAAAAAGCTAAGTCTGGTCCTCTGGACATTCAAACATGTTAACGTGTTCAAAATTTAAACGACGAGGCTGTGAGATTTTGTGACTTCCACAAGGTGATCGAGAATCCCCACAAGTGCACTCCCAGTCCAGTGAGATCCCAGCTTTCAATTGGTTAATGTACAGCTTATCCTTTTGACTATGTCCTCTCTTCAAAAAACAGTAAAACATCCCCATCCTGCTCCAACTACCGTATTTTCCGCCTGATAAGTCGCACCCTTCTATAGGTCGCTTTGTCCAATTATTGGCAATAAATTGGAAAAATCCATAGACATGTCGCACCTTCAGTTAAGTCGCATCTATTATGCGTCACCGCTATGCGACGCGTCAGC
>JBBPBX010071858.1:0-18211 GCA_038048925.1 Garcialebias charrua | reverse complement strand
CTGACCATAGATATCTTATATAGACCGCCCACCAGGTCACGTCTGCACATGCACCCAAGTACACAGTCAACACCATAGATATCTATATATAATGTATGTCTATGGTCAACACAGGCAACCCGGAGCAGCCATGTTGTCTGTTTGGAAGTTCTACTATTTTAAAATGAGCAAAAGATCTCAACTTGTGTAAAGCCGAAGTAAGTCGTGGTGGAGCCACAACCAAAACCTTTAATACAACAAACCTTGTTCGCTATTTAAGAAATCGCCACACAGCCAAGTCTGCAATGTTTGAAGCGAGCAACCAAGCTAATGCTAAAGCTAGCGCAATCAAAGAGCCAGTCGGTGGTTTTCACAGCTGCTGTTAACTTTTATGAGCAACCAAATGAGCAAAGCTACCACGAGGAAAGTGATGAGTTTGTGGCATTATACGACCAGCCCTTTTCAATCGTTGAGGACAAAAGTTTTAGAAGCTTGATGCACGATAATATATGCCGAGGCGGAGATATTTTTCTGATGTTTCAGTACCGGAGATGTTCAGCCACCTTTTTAGAGACACCCGCAGCCTGCTAAAAGCTAATCCAAATACTCTCAGCTGTACAACAGACATCTGGACTTCTGATGTAAGTCTAATGTCCATGTTAAGTTTTACTGCACAGTTGATTGACGAACAATTCGAACGTCATCAAATACTCTAAACTGTAAGCCATCACTGCACTCAGCACAGACCGTGGTGTGGGTAAAGCCAAAGCTACAATGCTAGAGGCTGTTGTGAGAAGATGTTGCATGAGCTTCTGTAACTGTGAATATTCTATAGTCATGATTACTTTTAGCCTACTACTATATTTCAAGGAACATTTAAATTAAATTTAAAATAAACATTTCTTGATTGAAAATTTCTATCAAGAAATGTTTATTTTAAATTTAATTTACCGGTAAATATTTTTTTTTAAATTGCATGTAAATAAAGAAATGCATTTCTATACAAAACACAATGATTGACCCATCTTTCTTTGTTTATGCAAAACAAGGTACAAGAATCGCTACTTCTCAGCAGAGGGGGGGACCAGATGCACACCTGCTGCAGGAACATTCTCTGAAGTGGGACCTCCTGACATCGATGAATCTGCAGCAAAAAGGTGTAGTCTACTGTTTGCAGTTCACAACAAAATCTTAAAGGAGAACATTGAAAAGGAGCAACAGCTGACCAGCCCTTCAGCTATGCAGGTACAGAACTACCTGTTTCTTTCCTGTCGAAAGGGGCCAGGACTAGGGATGTCCAATAATATTGGCCTACCGATATTATCGGACCGATATTGGCATAAAAATGTAAAATCTCTACATATCGGTATCGGTTTCTCTTCCGATAACAAAAGTCCGATAAAATAACTGCTGGGTTTGGCAACAACGCTTGGGGTCCAGAGACGTTTACCGGCGCTCGATTGGTGACAGTGCAATGATCGTCAAATCCTGTTTTTTCCAGCTGAGGCGTCTGTCTAAGCTGAAGCCCATATTATCCAAAAAGCACCTGGAGACAGTGATTCACGCATTCATTACATCTAGGCTTGATTACTGCAATTCACTTCTGTTTGGCGTCAGTCAAGCCACCATTGCACGATTACAACTGGTTCAGAACGCAGCTGCCCGATTTTTAACCAGCACACGCAAAAGAGAGCACATTACACCAGTCTTGGCCTCCCTTCACTGGCTACCGGTTCATCTTCGAATCCAATTCAAAATTCTCATGTATGTCTACAAATCGCTGAACAGTCTCGCCCCCGCCTATCTCTCGGATCTGATACACCCATATGTCCCTCCACGTGCTTTGAGGTCAGAGGATCAGGTACTCTTAATAGTTCCAGAAACTCGCCTTAAGCGCAGGGGTGACAGGGCGTTCTCTGTAGCAGGCCCAAGACTCTGGAACGAGTTACCGCTGCTCATCAAACAGGCCCCCTCCCTCTCGGTTTTCAAATCCCGGTTAAAAACTCACTACTACTCCATTGCTTTCAATGCCAGCTGATTTGTATTGGATCGTTTGATTTATGATCTGCAATGTTTTTATGTTTTTCGTGTTGTACTTCATTGTCTGTGTTGCCTGTTGCGTGTTTGTTTGTCCAGCACTTTGGTGTGGACTTGTTCCTGTTTAAAGTGCTTTATAAATAAAATGGTATGGTATGGTATGGTATGCTAACGGTTTACACTCTTCAACGCTAAATGCTAAGCGGACCCAGAGACACCAAACCGAACAGACGGCCGGGAGCTCGCCTCGATGTCCGTCTAGCAGCCTAAGATGTCGGATGGACACCCAGCTAACATGTAGAAGCAGCTCCGACAGCCTTTTTTGGATGGATGGACTCGTTAGCACAGAGCTAATGAGTGCAGGTCTAATGGCGGCGGCTAACAACAGCTTCGGTCCACCAGAACCGAACCGACGCGCGGCGGCCGGGAGCTCGTCTCAATGTCCGCCTAGCAGCCTTGATGTCAGATGGACACCCAGCTAACATGTAGAAGCAGCTCCGACAGCCTTTTTTGGATGGATGGACTCGTTAGCACGGAGCTAATGAGTGCAGGTCTAATGGCGGCGGCTAGCTAACGCGGTCAGCTTGTTTTGGATGAATGAACACCGCGGAGAAACGGCTTTCGGTAAGTTTATTAAAGTAAACTCTTTTTATGGCTTCAAATGTATGGACTTAACAAGCTAACAGTCCTTCCTCTAAACAGCAGGAGCAGCACAAGGTACGGAGCTCCGACGTGCTCGGACGTGCTAACAGACGAGACAAGCTTGATCAGCTCAAAGTAAGAAATTATATTTTTATTTATCTGTTTTGTACTGTACCTGTAAAGTACTGTTTTTTTATTATTATAGTTATGGCCAGTTAAATGGGCTCATCAATCTTTCAGCCTAATTCAACTGTGTAAAGGACTTTATTTTCTAATCTGAAAGGTCTGGACTGAAACTGTGTGCCTTTCTGTTTTTATTGCACACCACTTTGATATAGCATCTTTTTGATTTTGCTCATATGGAGCAGGGCTGATTGAGCCGAGTTTATAATTTCAATGACTGTATGGCCAAGTGATGGGCAGCCAAGGCTGTCCATATTTGTGCACTTTTGTTTCTTTTCTTTGCAGTTTACCTCATTTCTCAAGTGTTGTTTGTACCTCATAGAAATGTGCAGTTTTCAAAATGTTATTGTTGCCAGCCACATTTTATTTAACAATGAAACATTATAGTTGGCTGTACATTTTACTTGTTATTTTAGTTGACATTACATGTTCCAAGCATTTTTACAGCTACAATGTTTAATTTTATTTAAGTCAAATTTGTCCTAGCTATACAGTAGTGGGTATTGTCAGGATTATCTCAGGGAGAGCATGATCCAACCTATTGTTTAAGAATTAACAAAGCTGGGCACCGCTAATTAAAAAATTAGTTCCACAATTTCTAAAACGCTTATTAATTTTTTTAGGTCCACAATTTCAAAAGCACAAATGTCTTATGAAAATTAGGGGAAGCTAATCTAATCCGCTATTTATATATATATATATATTATATATATATTATATTATATATATATATATATATAATATATATATATATATATATATATATAATATATATATATATATATAATATATTATATATATATATATATATATATATATATATATATATATATATATATATATATATATATATATATATATATTTATATATATATATATATATATATATATATATATATATATATATATATATATATATATATATATATATTATATATATATATATTATATATATATATATATATATTTATATATAGCCGGCAGCGTTATCAATATTTGCACTACACTGCCAACTGAAAAGTAACAAAAATGATCCTAAAAGGATGAAATTACAAAAATCAAAGGATTTATTTAATACTTTACGTACATATATTCTATTCGGCCACGAAATTAACAAAAAATAGAATGATCTTTTAATCCCTAAAACCACGTTTAAATCTCAAATACACGGGTGTGTCGCCACCGCATTTATACATGAAAGTAACCCAAATACATAAAACTAACGACTCGCCGTCGAATGGTCGACACAAAACGCACAATAAAATACTCCGGCCACGTTAATTTGGCTTGAAACAGCTGGGTTCTCTAAGGATTTCCATTAGTAACCCAGCACAACCAACCGGCAGACACAGTTAGCGTCTATAGGTAGTCAACAGATTTAATGAAAAGTAACTAAAATACATGAAAATAACGACTCACCGTCGAATGGTCATCACAAAACACACCTTAAAATCATCCGGCCACGTTAATTTGGCTTGAAACAGCGGGGTTCTTTAAGGATTTATGAAGACACCGAGCGCAGCCAGCTACAGAATTAGCCCCTGAGTTCAACTATGACCCGGAAGATGGAATAGTCCATTTTTAGTAGGGGGATAAAGAAATCGACCGTTTTTTTATTGCGTATATTTAATGATCGTTTTCATCGTAACTATAATTATTTTTATGTTAAATGTACATTAACAAGCATGAGCAATGTTAGTGATGTAGGTGACTGCACGGGGCGAGGCGGGGCCGGGGCCACTGCTGAAATGGGACCCCCAGGCATTTACCTACATGGTAGAGCCGAGTCTGTTCTCAGCTCTGCCCCCCCTCCCCCCTCCAACCCTCCCTCCCCCCTCCAACCCTTCCTCCTCTCTGCTCTTACGGTGGGGAAAAAGGTAAAAAACAAGCAGCATAAGAGCTTGTAAATAAGTTTATTGGTTTTTACTGATAGATAATTAGTTATTAGCGGTACTGCATTTTAAATAAAAATAGCACAAATCCGCTTATGAATTATAAAAGTTAGTCAATTCACAAAAACGCTGACAAAAAGTTTAGGTCCACTGTAAGCGGAATAGCTCTTTAGCGCTCCCTAGCGTTCATCTGCCCACCTTTGAGAATTTAAAAAAAAAAAAGGCAGTTTTTCCATAACTTCAGTTGAAATGGTTCTTAGTTTCTACCGACTGTTTGTCTATGGAATGTATCCAGTGGGGCAACACAATAAAGCAGACAAAATGTCCCTGACAGGAGATATATAATTTCACCTTAGTATCGGTTTGTAATATCGGTTAATATCGTAATCGGAAATTAAGTGTTAAACAATATCGGCATATCGAATATCGGCAAAAAAGTCAATATCGAGCATCCCTAGCCAGGACCCATTGGTCTACTGGAGGATTAATGAAAATTGTTTCCCTCATCTTGCCTGAACCTATGTCTCTGCCCCATGCACAAGCATTGAAAGCGAGCACCTGTTTAGTTGGCTGGACATGTAGTAGATGAGAAAAGAAGTCGCCTGTCTGGTGACAAAGCAGAAATGCTTTTGTTCATCAAGAAAAACCTGCCACTAATGAAAAAATGACTGGAATAAGTCTGTGAGGACAAACTTACCTGTGCGAGTGTTATTTCTTATTACCCACTGACTTGAAAATGTTACACATGCTGCATTATCTTTTTTTGTTTTTTAAATTTTTAAATGAAAATAAAAATTAATTTAAAATGTAACAAGTGAAAGAGTAAAATGAACTGATTTTTTTATGGTTAAACTTTGTTTACAATAAAGTAAGATTGGAAAATTTAAGGTACATTTTGACCTTTTCACACCTGAAAATCGGTATCGGAAAATCGGAATCGGCAGGTCAGACTTTCTAAAAATCGGTGATCGGCCAGAAAATTGAAATCGATGCACCCCTAATTTATATTTATTTATTTTGCATCATAAAACACTGTGACGTCATTGACTAATCGAGTGCCACTCGAGTTTTTTTTATGTTAATGTCGAGTTTAAAAATTATGTACTCGTTCAACCCCTACATAGCGGAGGAGCTGATACTACCTGCAGCGTTAGACATGGTGTCAGTCATGCTGGATGACAAAAGTGCAGCAAAATTAAAAACTATCCCTCTGTCCAATGACACTGTTGCCAGACGAATAAATGACATTGCTAATGATCTACAAGAACAGCTGGTAGATAAACTCAAAGACAAACGTTTTGCCCTACAATTTGATGAAGCAACTGACAGCAACAAAGACTGCTTATTTGTGTCTTATGTACGCTTTGAAATGACAAACTCCCTGTGAGGATCTACTTTTTTGTAAATATGTCAGAAACAGAGCCACAGCTGAAGAGCTATTCAAAATCCTGGACTGCTTCCTGACAGAGAATGGGCTAAAATGGGAGAACTGCATCGGAGTTTGCAGTGATGGTGCACCATCCATGGCAGGGATGAGGAAAGGAGTTCAGGCTCTCATCAAAAAGGTCTCACCCAAAGTTAAGTGGACACACTGTGTCATACATAGAGAAGCACTGGTTTCAAGGCACCTTTCCTCTGAATTAAATGAGATCATGACTGACATCATAGGTGTGGTCAATTTTATAAAGACCAGACCACTAAAAACAAGAGTCTTCTCTGCCATCTGTGAGGAGATGGGAGCTGAACACCAAGCTGTGCTGTTTCACAGTGAAGCACGGTGGTGGCTGTCACGAGGAAAAGTTTTGTCCAGAGTTTTTGAGCTCAGAGAGGAGATAAGAGTGTTTTTGGTTCAGGAGCACAAGCACGAATTTGCAGAAAAATTTAGTGATGAGAACTTCCTGGCAAAACTGGCCTACCTGAGTGACATAGTTTGGAAGGCTTAATGAACTGAATCTACAGCTTCAAGGGAAAGATAAACCCCTCCCTCAGGTCACAGACAAGATCAGCTCGTTCACTCGGAAGCTTGTAATGTGGGGCAGGCGACTTGATGAAGGGAATACTGATTCATTTGAGAACCTGAATGAATTTATGATGCCTCCTCAGTGATTCCCTGCATCAAGCAGCATATTTCATCATTGATGCTGTTCTTTGAAAAGTACTTCCCTGAAAACAGTTCCCAGTATGACTGGGTCAGAGATCCTTTCAATGCACCAGCTCCTACTGGTTTCAGCTCTGCGAGGAAGACCAGTTCATTGACCTGACATCTGACTCCACATTGAGACTGAGGTTCACATCACAGACACTGAGTGAGTTCTGGCTGAGTGTAGAGAAGGAGTATCCACTCTTAGGGCAGAAGGCTATGGACATTCTTATTCCTTTTGCAACATCTTATCTTTGTGAGACTGGCTTCTCTGCTGTTGCTGCACTAAAGAGCAAGTACAGGTCCCAGCTAAACATTGAACACGAGCTGAGAGTTGCCGTGTCAAGCTTGAAACCCCGCTTTGAAAAGCTGTGCGCTGCAAAACGTGCTCATTGTAGCCATTAGTCCTGACTTCCTCATTTTGTTTAAAAAAAAAACACAAATTGTTGTATTCATTTTTTGTTGTAGGTTAAATATGTTGTGTTCCTGAATAAATGTTACTGTTCAATTTGAATTTGTTATTGATTTTATTTCAATTAATTTTTCAGTATCAAATGGCAGTCAGTTCAAAAATGTTTGTAGATTAAATAAGGATTGCATGACCTCTTCTGCAGCCACCAAGTCCTGTAGAAGCCTGTTAATCACCCACAGATTCAATCCAGGTGTGTAGCAGAAAGAAAACAAATTCTGCAACAGGAAGCACCTCCCAAGGGAAGACAGAAAGGTGTGTGGCTTCCCTTCTGCTACACACCTGCTTCTGCAGGACTTGGTGGCTGAAGAAGAGGTCATGCATCATGTGGATCAGCTGTTCTGGAACAGAGGCACATCTAAAACATTCAGAGCAGGGAGGCCTGAGGACTTGAATTGAGAATCACAATTTTATATACAAATTATACTACAGTGGATGTATAATAAACCTTTTTCTTTTTTTAACCCCACTTTGGTATGTGTGGGGTTATTACAGCCACCGTATTTATAGTTGCAGCGGAGAGTAGAGGGGCGCGGACTGGATTCTACTTCTGGGGGGGTGGGGGCTTAACAGAAAATAATTGAGAAGCACTGCACTAAAGTAACCCGGTTCACTTTATGGATCTGGCTCAGTCTAATGAGTCACTAAAGTAACTCGGTTCACTTTATGGATCTGAGTCAATCTAATGAATCACTAAAGTAACCCGGTTCACTTTATGGATCTGGTCAGTCTAATGAGTCACTAAAGTAACTCGGTTCACTTTATGGATCTGGGTCAGTCTAATGAATCACTAAAGTAACTCGGTTCACTTTATGGATCTGAGTCAGTCTAATGAATCACTAAAGTAACTCGGTTCACTTTATGGATCTGAGTCAGTCTAATGAATCACTAAAGTAACTCGGTTCACTTTATGGATCTGAGTCAGTCTAATGAATCACTAAAGTAACTCGGTTCACTTTATGGATCTGAGTCAGTCTAATGAATCACTAAAGTAACTCGGTTCACTTTATGGATCTGAGTCAGTCTAATGAATCACTAAAGTAACTCGGTTCACTTTATGGATCTGAGTCACTAAAGTAACTCGGTTCACTTTATGGATCTGGTCAATCTAATGAATCACTAAAGTAACCCGGTTCACTTTAAAGTCCATGACCCACCATGTTTTCAAATTGCATTGCCATTAATATTTATTAAGTTTATTTAAAAATAAAACAGGGGCATTTATTTATATTGTAGAGAAATAACGCTAAATGTGTTATTTCATGATTTATAGCAGATTTTAGCCACAGCTCCTGGAAAATCTGCCCCTCTCCATACATGGGCATTGACATCACTGAAGTTTCCGCTTTGGAGTTATAGGCGGAGTTATAACAAGCATGCATCAACTTCTGACCAGAGAATACAACTAATAAAAATGATGTGTGGGACAAACGTCAGACTTTTACAAGTAGTCGTGTTGTGTCATTTTAATATTTCCTCAGTAATAATTGTACAACTGGCTGCTGATCAGCACAGCAGCACCACCTCCCTCCATTGCTCAGAGAGGAAAAAAAGTGAAACATATTTAATATTCCCTTGTTAATAAATCTGCCTGTTGATTAATCCTGCGGTCGCTCACTGATGTCTATCATATTCTGAGCGCGCATCCACTTTTTATTCTCTCCCCGTGACCTGACAGCCAGGTCAGGAGTACAGAATTAAAAAGGCAGCTGCAGAGGAGCTCTGAGCGTGCGTGCTCCCTGCAAGGCTGGATACGGAGCCGAGCCCTGAGTCGGCACCACGAAGGAACGCGGAGCCGGGAGAAGACACGCGGCTGGCTCCTCTCATGGGGAGCGAGTGAGAGCAGCAACAGTTTTAACCGCAGCGGTGTTATATCTTATTAAAAAGTTCAAAAAAATAAATAAAAACAGAGCGCTGGTCCAGCTGTACACACAACTGCACCAGGAAATATTTAGAGATCACACATCCACGTAGGACACGAGTTTAACTAAAGTTCTCTCATAAACCTCCATGGCGAACTCACTCCTGCCTTCTGGGGGAGACTTTAATGGCGTCATTTCACACTTCGGCAATCTTCGGCCGGGTTTCCGGATTCATCCGGGACTTGGTTGTTTTTTTGTTTGTTTTTTAACGCTCGCCTGGCCCAATTGCAAAAATGAAAATGGACATCATATTCTACTACAGTAATTGTCCAATATGGTGAATTGTTACGGTCATGGTGGGTGTTGTCCTTTAAGGATCTGGGTCAGTCTAATGAATCACAAAAGTAACCCGGTTCACTTTATGGATCTGGGTCAGTCTAATGAGTCACTAAAGTAACTCGGTTCACTTTATGGATCTGGGTCAGTCTAATGCAGCGTTTCTCAAATAGTGGGGCGCGCCCCCCTGGGGGGGCGCAGAGCGATGCCTGGGGGGGGCCCGGTCTCGTGTGACCCAGTTTTGAATTTTCTTATTGCGCCGCGGAACTACAATTCCTAGGCGTGTTTCAGCACGGCGCTATTATCTGCAGCACACGTAGCATTAGCTTCTCGTTGCGGTCTCATGCAAGTATTCTCGTCTCATGTCCAAAGCTGTGTGTGCACAAGAAGAAGAAAGCTGTGTGGACGTTGTTTCACGGAGATTGCTGCGGACGTGCAGAGGAGCGCTCAGAGCTGCAGCGGCAACACTTTCTTTTTTCTTTTAAACGTCTAACTTGGTAACTGACTTGAAACAAAAAGGAAGAAGAGCAGCTTGTTGCAAACACCGCTAACAGCTCTGCATTTAAAAAAGCTTCATCAGGTGATTCAGAACGGTCCAGATCAATAACACAAGCTGCAGAAGTTTTTAAAGCTCTGGGTTGATGTGCAGGCTTTAAAGTTTGTGAGCCCCACTAAAACACATCCATCATGTCAACACTTCAGACTGTTTTGAAGCTCCGCTCCAGAACCGAAAGTAAAAAAGTTCATCACTTTATGAAACAACTAAAACTGATGTTGTCAAGCCCTGGAGCTAAAGCCCTGATGATGAAGATGATGATGATGACAGAGATTCAACCACCTCATAACAACCGTTCAAGAAGAGGTACTGTATTGTTGTTTTATTAATATTATCATCCATATAACTTTTTTAATTTAAAGTTATAATCTTATTAACTCTCTTTTTTACCTCTTTGTGTTCTTCGAGGAAATCCACCACATCAACTCCAGTAGAAGTGTGTGACTGAACTCTGAACTTTTCCAGAGACTCCCTGATGCATGCTCAATAATCCAGATAGAAAAATCTAAAAAAAGCTAAGTCTGTTCCTCTTCCAGGGACTTGTCCCACCTGTGGGTGGCAGGTCCAAGAAGAAGTTGTGAGTAATGAGGACAAATTGCACTACTTTTACACTACTTTTTATATCTACACTGCTGATATATATATATATTCTTTTTACTAGCCTTATTGCATATCCCACTTTACCTCTGCACACCTGCTTCTGCAGGCCTTGGTAGCTGCAGAAGAGGTCATGCAATCATGTGGATCATCTGTTCTGGAATAGGCACATCTAAAACATTCAGAGCAGGGAGGCCTGAGGACTTGAATTGAGAATCACAATTTTATATACAAATTATACTACAGTGGACGTATAATAAACCTTTTTCTTTTTTACCCCACTTTAGTATGTGCGGGGTTATTACAGCCACCATATTTATAGTCGCAGCGGAGAGTAGGGGGGCGCGGACTGGATTCTTCTTCCTGGGGGGGACTTAACAGAAAATAATTGAGAAGCACTGGTCTAATGAATCACTAAAGTAACCCGGTTCACTTTATGGATCTGAGTCAAGTCTAATGAGTCACTAAACTTTAGTGACTCATTAGAGAGAGACAGCAAGCTCAATTCGTGGCACCGGCATGTCGTACTGACACTTCCTGTGACATGCCACTCTTCCTGTGACATGCCACTGTTTTTGTGACATGCCACAGTTTTTTGTGCCACTAGATGGCAGTGTTTTCAGCATGTCAATGCCTATTTTTACTGACATGTCAGTGTTTTCAGCATGTCAATGCCTATTTTCACCTAATTACTCATATACTGCCTCTTATTAAAATATTGATTCAAAATTTCGCCTAATTACTCATCAAATTACTCATTTATACTGCCTTTTATTAAAATATTGATTCAAAATTGTGACTGTATTGCTTTTTAAATCATAGAAAACATTTATTTAAGGGAACGAAGCAACCACAAAAGAATGTCTCAACATAGGAGAGCTACCTCCTCTGGACAAAACTCAGCTGTTCACCTCCACCTCACGGACAAGGGACACTCATTTGAGGACCAGAATGTTCAAATTTTGGACCGAGAGCACAGATGGTTTGAGAGGGGGGTGAAGGAAGCTTTGTATGTTAAGAGAGAAAAACCTTCTCTTAACAGAGGAGGAGGTCTGAGATTTCAACTTTCTAAGACTTATAACTCAGTTTTGGATTTGATTCCGAAACGTTTTACACTGGATGGGAGCAGGGATGTCTTGTCTGTAAATTAGACTAACAAAGTTTCTCTGAGTAGCCTCTGTTGTTGTTTGGGAGGTGTTTTTTGTCAATTTACATACAGTTTGTGTCTTCTACCAGAGACCTCAAGGGAACCTCCTACTGTTAAGGTGTGATCTTTCAATTTACATGTATGTGTTACAAACCCCCAGGTGTGATGTGTTGTTTTGTTTTGTCAATTTAAATAGAATGGGCATGTTAGGTATTTTGTGGTGTTATTTCAGTTTCCAATTTCATATGTTGGTGCGTGGCTTGTATAAAACTTCTCGTTCTCACAGCTTTCATTCATTCAGAATTGAAAAAGACTTCTGGACAGAAGTCGAAACGTTTTCTGCAACAAATAAAGTCCAGTTGATCCTGTATTGAACGCCTTTTTTGATTTTATCATGTCCTGGACGACTGAGAATCTTCACCAGCATTTATTTAAGGGATATTTACTTGTTGTGGGGGACATGTAGTACTGACATGTCAGTGTTTTCAGCATGTCAATGCCTATTTTCGCCTAATTAAATCATAGAAAACATTTATTTAAGGGATATTTACTTGTTGTGGGGGACATGTAGTACTGACATGTCAGTGTTTTCAGCATGTCAATGCCTATTTTCGCCTAATTAAATCATAGAAAACATTTATTTAAGGGATATTTACTTGTTGTGGGGGACATGTAGTACTGACATGTCAGTGTTTTCAGCATGTCAATGCCTATTTTCGCCTAATTAAATCATAGAAAACATTTATTTAAGGGATATTTACTTGTTGTGGGGGACATGTAGTACTGACATGTCAGTGTTTTCAGCATGTCAATGCCTATTTTCGCCTAATTAAATCATAGAAAACATTTATTTAAGGGATATTTACTTGTTGTGGGGGACATGTAGTACTGACATGTCAGTGTTTTCAGCATGTCAATGCCTATTTTCGCCTAATTAAATCATAGAAAACATTTATTTAAGGGATATTTACTTGTTGTGGGGGACATGTATACTGACATGTCAGTGTTTTCAGCATGTCAATGCCTATTTTCGCCTAATTAAATCATAGAAAACATTTATTTAATGGATATTTACTTGTTGTGGGGGACATGTAGTACTGACATGTCAGTGTTTTCAGCATGTCAATGCCTATTTTCGCCTAATTAAATCATAGAAAACATTTATTTAAGGGATATTTACTTGTTGTGGGGGACATGTAGTACTGACATGTCAGTGTTTTCAGCATGTCAATGCCTATTTTCGCCTAATTAAATCATAGAAAACATTTATTTAAGGGATATTTACTTGTTGTGGGGGACATGTAGTACTGACATGTCAGTGTTTTCAGCATGTCAATGCCTATTTTCGCCTAATTAAATCATAGAAAACATTTATTTAAGGGATATTTACTTGTTCTGGGGGACATGTAGTACTGACATGTCAGTGTTTTCAGCATGTCAATGCCTATTTTCGCCTAATTACTCATCAAATTACTCAGACCAGACTTAGCTTTTTTAGATTTTTTCTATCTGGATTATTGAGCATGCATCAGGGTATTCACAACATTAACTTCTACTACCGGTAATAACCAATCATGCGAGATCTTACATTATTCATAATATTGGCATTTTTAAAACAAAATGGTTGCGATGTCATCATTTTTCAGTGGAATATGATTTTTATCTAAAATGCTGCAATTAAAGGCAGCTGGAAATTGCATTCGTTTAAAGACTGCTGGGCGTTTATAAAAAAAATAAATCCACATGGATATGTCTGAAAATCTGCCTACCACATTTTGAACTGGGGGGTGTTAAAGACTGTAAATACCAGATTCTTTATTATTTATCGTTCTTTGCCTTGAAGAGAACAATGTTTACACGTAACAACTCACTGGCTGTTTTAAGAAACAGGCTGCAAAAACATGCTGATGGCCCGGGACAATTTCTCATGACGCTGACTTCTACCATTACCCAGGTTGGATTTAAACAGAGGTGGGCCGTGCCCACAGAGCTGTCAGGGGGATCTTCTGCCGTACTTGTTCAAAGCCATCTTCCTCCAGTAAGGCAGCAGAAAGGCAGCTGGATGGGAGTGATGAATGGATGGAAAAACTGACTTCTGCTCCTCAGAGCCGTGGCGCTGCTCGGCTTTTCAAAACAACGCTGCTCTCTTAATGACAGTGTTTTACGGCCCAACATAAATGTCAATTGGTAAATTGCTAAAACTGGAACAAGACTGGAATGATAATGAACCACAAGAATCAGAGTTATGTGTGTGTGTACCAGTGTTTTACTCTTTAAATGAACACACTGCAAAAGCAACTACTGGTAACTTTGTTTAATTTATCTACACTCCTGAAGAAAGAAATATAAAATATACTTTCTTAAACTCGAGATGAACTAGAGAAATTGCATTTCCTGCGAAAATGCTGTGTGAATGCATATTGCAGAGGAACTTGCTGAAAAACAGCTGACATTAGCTTAAAAAACATGCTGAAAGTTAGCTGAAAAGGAAGAACAAGCCTAAATTAGCAGTAGAAAGCAGAAATAAAATGTGACTGAATTACATAGATTTAAATTAGCAGAAATGAGCACAAAATGTGGAAATTAGCAAAAACAAAAAACAAAACTGAAATTAGCACACAAAAAAATGCTGAAAAGTAGCTAAAAAGCAGAAAGAAGCTTAAAATGCCAGAAGTTAGTGGAAAGAGCTGAAAACCATATTGTCTACTGGAGGCTTCAGTTGTAGCCATGTTTGTGTTTTTTTTTTTTCCATTTATAGATGGCCTCCCTTCACACCTTTTAGCCATCCTCTCACTCCAATAATTTTTTTTTTTTTTTTAAGAGAGAAAGAAAGAAAAGAGAAAGTAAGACAACAAATCAACAATTATCAACCAAAAAAGCACAAGGCAAACACACCCAACCTCCGTCCACAATCCTGCAAAGCACATGACAGAACACAACAATGGAACCTACATGCATAAAGACTAATAATATTCATGAGCTTGCAGTAGAATTCTATAAATACACATACCCATATCTACAAATATATATATACAGTAGTATACATACATATACTTTTATATTCATTTATATACCCGTCTACATATCTACAAATATATATATACAGTAGTATACATACATATACTTTTATATTCATTTATATACCCATCTACGTATCTGCATATATCTATATATACATCCCTGCATCCATTTGTGTGTGGTTGTGAGCATGCATAAGTGTATAAGGTTCCTCCAATAGAACATTTAGTAGCGACTGTGAAGCATCAGAGATCCGTCCCCCCAAAGCCCGAGGCAGACGAAGGAGCGATCAAAGCCCAAGACCCCAGGAAGGACCCCGAGCCCAGAGTCCCCAGGACCGCCCGAACAGGAAGAGCCACTAGCCCACTCCCCAGATCCTACCAAGGGGAAGAACCGGACGAACCCCTACCAGCGACCACATACAATGACCCCCCGGTGTCGCCCGCGACAAATTCACAGGCCCCCGCCGGAGACCGCTGCACCGACGTAGCCCCAGGGCCGGTCACAGAGGCCCGGGCACCGGGGACGCCCACCCCTCAGGCCCAGATGTTTGTGTTTTCTAAGCTCAATTATCAGATTAACTCCTACAGTTAATCCATTATACGTGTACAGTACATTCAATTACTTTCTGACAGTTTCATTACATTTACTGGTACATGAGATATTTTGCTAACAGACACACAGGCAGGCTAATATGAGTGCCAGACTTTGGTGGTGGTGGTGCTAAACAGTTCATAGTAACACAGCAGAGGTGTTTGTCCCTTGTTGATGTGAATCTTTAGGTTTGAATCCTCTTTATTTGTCTCTAAGTTGATGGAAGCATCAAAGTGATGCATGTAGAACAGAAACTAAAGGTTCTCACATGTTCTCAGTCTCCAAGAGCAGCTGCACAACCTGAACATGTGCAGCTGCTCTGCTCCCAGTCCTTTGTTGCAAGTCTCAAGAGTTCAAGAGTTTGATTCTCATCATGCACATTCACAACATTAACTTCTACTACCGGTAACAACAAATCATGCGAGATCTTACATTATTCATAATATTGGCATTTTTAAAACAAAATGGCTGCGATGTCATCATTTTTCAGTGGAATATGATCTTTATCTAAAATGCTGCAATTAAAGGCAGCTGGAAATTGGTTTGGTTGGAGGCTTGAGTCCGTTTTACAGATGTTGAGTAAAAACCAGATGTTGTAGTAGCTGAGAGTCATCCCTAACACACACTCTGAGAGCTAGCAGCTCACAGAAAGTCTTTATTTAAAGAGACTGGCATCAAACAGATGATGTGTGTTTAATATGAAGAAAAGTATTTGTAGATATAAAACTAGTGGTGGTTGTTTGATCAGAAAGGCTGCAGAGCTCTGAGCTGCTGAATCAGCAGAAATGACTTCAAAGTTTAGACGTTACAAACATGAACAAGTTATTCTGGTGTTTGTTGAACACATTTGATTGTACAGAATAAATGTGAGACGACAGAGAAAAGTCCCAGTTGATCAAAGAACAGTGTGAAAGTGTCAAAGCAGTTTTTCTGGGACTGCAGCCTGACCTTTGACCTGAACTGTGCAACACTTTGCTTCTAACCAGCAGCACATGACAACATCATGAAAACAGCTGTGGTCCTCACAAGTCTGTCCCTGACACATGAGCACAAACAGCACAGAGGTGGACTGAGGAACAAAACATCTGGAACTCTGACATGCTGCTTATTGACATCTGGACTGGAACTGAGGGTCTTGAAGCTTCACTTAGAGAACAGCTGCATGGCTGTAGTTGGTCCAAAATAAAAACAACAAAGTTGTTTGTGTTGGACACATCTGGAAAAATCAAAGTTTACTGATTCACATCTGTAATCACAGGGAAGTTCAGTTCTTTCATTTAGAGCCAAATCACAACAAAAGTCATCTCAGAACAGTCTGAATCAATCCAACTACAATTCAATCCATGCAATGGGATTATAATCTGATTCATGTTGCCAGATTGAGTGAGAAGCAGTTATAAAATACCAGTTAGCAACAAACTGGTCAAATGGTTTCTTTCAGGTCTTTACTTTGAGCCAGTATCCATCCTGAGCAGCACAAAGGCCACAGTTTTTTTTCTGTTGTTTGTGGAAATTCTACCATTGCTGTTCATCATTCTTTAGTTTGTAGCAGGTCGCTTTTGTAAATGAGCCCTCGAGGCTCAATGAGATTTACCTGACTAAATGAAGGTTGAATGAATGAAAACAAGCCCCTTTTAACAGGAAGAACCCTCCAGCAGAGGCTGACACCTGAAAGCTAAATGTAAATGTGACAATAAACTTCATTTACTCTCAAAAGAAACTCTGATTTGTCTGATTCAGATGATTTTTCAGTGGTTTATTAAACATTTCTTGCAGTCTCCTCCACAGGATTCTTTCTGTAGATCTGAACCAGGATCAGTTCTATGTGTGGAACTGATGTCAACAAGAAGAACTGGTTGGTGTTGGTAGAGATGAAGTTTGTCTTCAATAATGTTTAGTTTGTTGGATAGAAATCATCCAGATGTAAAGCAACAACATCTGGCCAGAGGCAGGTAGGTCTATGAAATGTAGAAGAATTATTTCCACTCTCCATGCTCATGAATCAGACTTCCATTTAAAGCAGGGGGGTCAAAGTCAAATACATAAAGGGCCAAAAAAAAACAAATTTGCTACAAGCCAAGGTTCAATGTTTATTATAAGGGGGTGATATAAGATTTTTTTTTTCTTTCTGCACTCTTTTCATTCAAAGTTTTCTTTTTTATTAATTTATTTTATTTCGGCTCTTTTAAATGAATGAATAAATGAATTAAATAAAATATTAAATAGCTTTACATCGGCTAAGTTCATGGCATAAATCAACACAAACATGTTCCTGTTTTTAGTATTTTACATTGTTTTATAATGTAGCTGTTTATGTTTTGTTTTCTTATGATTTTTAATTAATATGCTTTTTTATGATTGTTCACTGTTGGCTGCAAGTATCAAGTTGTGAAATCCTTCATTTTCTACAGCTGATAGCTGTTGGTCATTAATTATGATGAAGTTTAGCAACTTCTCGGTGAACATTTGAGGTCTGTGGCTTCAGCCGTGTGTTTTTCTTGTTCAATCCGGGGCGGGCGCTCTGATTTCGGTCAGCCACTCTCAGCCTGTCCCTCCTACAAGACGGTCAGACAGCGGGTCAGAATGGCCGCAGCTCGCCGTGGTCGGTCTCCCTGTTTCATTTCAGCGAGAGTGGCGTCCCGCTGAAGCTCCAGAGCTCGAATGTCCAACGTAAAACTAAATTGACCGTGGTTTAATGTGGCGCTATGGCTCTGCAGACATTGCACGTTGTTGTCTTGTGGTGTTTAGTGTAAAATACT
>JBBPBX010071856.1:0-15176 GCA_038048925.1 Garcialebias charrua | reverse complement strand
GGAAGTCTTTTGGATGAAAGAGAAAACGTTTCTACAATTTTTTTGTTTTGCTTTTTTGAATGTCCAGAGGACCAGACTCAACTTTTTTTTTTTTTTTTAGATGATAATTATATTGTACAAATGTCATAATGTGAATTCAGTTTCTCTTTTTTTACTTTGGTAGTAAAGATATTCCAAAGTTTCCTTTTGCATAACTCTTGAATCACGTCACTGATTTTAATCAGACAAATTTTAGAGCACTAAAATGAGCAAACTGGTTGATCTGTGAGAGGGTGCTATTTATAAGACTGAGC
This sequence comes from Garcialebias charrua, assembly GCA_038048925.1. Classification (NCBI taxonomy): domain Eukaryota; kingdom Metazoa; phylum Chordata; class Actinopteri; order Cyprinodontiformes; family Rivulidae; genus Garcialebias; species Garcialebias charrua. Next base: position 14,883 of record JBBPBX010071856.1, on the reverse strand, counting down.
TGAATACAGCAGCTCAGACTGAGGAAGTCTTTCAGACGAAACGTTTCCACAATTTTTTGCCTTATTATTATTATATTTTTTTTGAATGTCCAGAGGACCAGACTTAGCTTTTTCAGATTTTTCTACCTGGATTATTGAGCATGCATCAGGGTACTAAAATAAGTTAATTATAGAGGTCTGTTTTAGTTTGCTTGCACATAAAATTAAAACATAAAACCATGAGATTAGAAGGGAAAAAACAGCCTTTTTGCTCCAGTTAGCACAGATTTTCCCAAGAGCACTTCTCTGAGATGCCCTGAGATTTAGAGCCCCCAAAAGAATGGTGTTGTTTATATTTATTAGCTGCTTAACAATTTGTTGTGGTTCTAATTTGAAAAAGTTAACTGGTTTATAGGCTACTGCTAAAGTTTTACTCCTTCCATTTTGTAATACTGAGCCTTAATTGTATGTAAATATTCCTATTTCTTTGCACAAGACAGAAGCAGTGTTGCCGTTTTATGAAACTACGGTATTCAGTATTTTCACCTTCATCTTGAGGCGCATGCAGCACAATCTCTTTATGAATATAATTTATATCCAACAACCTTTTTTCAGTCGGGTAGCAGTTGTATTTTTTGTCCCCGACTTTAAATTTTATTCAAACACAAAACTATTTGGTTGCATCTTATTTCACTATGTAATCTCAATAAACTAGGATTATTCTTGACATTGTTTCATAAAATATTGTTGCAGCTTTGATTGTTATTTGGGTCGCTGATATTTTTCATTTTGACCTTTTCTCTCACTGTCATGACACTTTGAAATGATTTGGTCATTGAAAAACATAAATTGTTTCTGGGTTGAAACAGTTCAATTTATGGTTTGTGCAGCAATGGCTAACAAAAAAAAAACTTTGACAGATTAGACTTTTTTTCACAAGGTAGGCTAAGAGCAGCTCTGCTCTGTCACTTGAAAGCTAAAGTTAATGTGCACTTAATCAAAATTGTAGTTTATATAAATTAACTAAAATGTTGACAGGGCTCCAACGGTGGCTGTAGGCCCGGGGCCCAGACCCTCCTTAATTCTGCTCTGCAAAACATAAAAATCTCACATTTACATGGGTTACTTTTAATGTTCACAATTAAATTGACTGGATTTAGATTCATATAAACCAGGGCTATTCAACTGGCGGCCCGCGGACCATTTCTGGCCCAATGAGTTACTTTTTTTTTCAGGGTTTGGGTTCTGTTATTGCATTTGTGATTCAATGCAATAAAACAAACAAATTTAAAAGGTAACAGATCATTGTAATACTTGGTTTATTTACATAATGACTTTAATCGCTGGATGTCTGGCCCCTGGGCGACTGGCTAACTGTGGCCCCCTGAGCAGTTTTGTTGAATAGCCCTTCTGATATAAACTCTTTCAGATTTTATTTCAACTTTGTTGAAAACGTGCAAAACTACAAGAAAGAATTGAAAAAACACAAGGAAACGACATGTATAAGAGATAGTGTTATTGTATTTCATTCTGTAAATGCAAACATTGTTACAAAATATCTGTGCTACAAAGCAGATTCATTCAGAGGCACTTATGTCTGACATTAGAGAAACAAGATGGGGGTGGGTCAGAACTCGCAGCTCCATCTTCCCTTTACAGAACGTACAGGAACGTCAACTTTCACAGATCTGTAGATACAGTGCAAAAACAAAATACATTGAATCCAGTAAATAGTTGGGTTTGCTCTGACAGTTGAGTAAAGTAGGACGCATCGAGCACAAACACGTGCTTTCATTTCATTTGTGACAAAGGCCACCCAACAGTCTCTGAGAAAAGCCCCACAGAGCGCCTGCTTAGTACAATAGCTTATTCACTGGGATATTATTGCCTCTGCTGGAGGATACGAGCATTGACCAGCAGCCTCGTGCGTTCGTCAAACATTCCAGGTCTGAACTTTGCAGATATTAGAAATGTAGCCAGCCAACATTTCATAGACAGAAATACAGTGGAAACATTTCAAGTTCAGCCAATTAGTGTGTGTGTGTTTATAAATTATAGAATCACTTCATGAATTGTCCTAACTAATGTGTTATTGTTGTAAATAGTGATACCTAAAGGAGATTAAGGCTTTTCTACAGATGTATTGCTCTTGAACATAAAGATTATTTTGATGAGTATGTTCACACCCGCATTAAAATCATTAGAAAAATACATGTTGGTATTTGGGACACATTAGTCAAAAAAAAAAAAAAAAAAGAAAAAGAAAAAAAAAAGAAATTAATGACATAACCAAAGAGTTTTAGTTCAAGTAAAGGGTTTGTGTTAGCATCACCGTCGTGCTCTAATAATGTTAAGGTTTCCCTTTTGCAACCTCACCTAAAAAAATCTGAACAGTCAAAGTGCTTTGGCAACAATTCAAGTCTGTCATTTTCACCACACACATGCACGCACACATGCACACCAGAGAGTAGAAGAAATGGGCTGTTAAGCTGCGCTAACTTTCATTTTCTCTCATCACAAAAATGCCAGCGTTCATTACCACTGAAACTCAAGAGTGTCACCACTGGATAAGACGGGGGAAAAGGAGCTGTCTTAATATCTTACTTGTTGCAGATAACCCTTTAAGTAACCTCAGTTTGGAGAAATACAGTTTAATTGTAATCGGTTTGACAAGCCAATGGCTAACTTGAACGGGACAGACCCAAAGCGGGTTGTTGCCGTTTAAAAGCATTTCAAATCTCAAAATTCAAAGAGGTTGACGTGAATGTTATTTTTTATGAACATTTACATTGTTAATTCATGCATCTCGTGGTTGTTCTTGCAGAATTTAAGATATTCCTCCTGGAAGTGCACCTGAAGCGCTACACGTTTCTGCCATTTTCTTTTTCAAATAACTATAAAAATCTAATATAAATTACATAGTAGTTTAAGAAACAGCATAAACTGCTGATATTTTTTATTTTTTTATAGATTGGAGCCCTTTTAAAACGATCCATCCCTTTATTTTCGCTCGGGTTTGCCGTTAACTCATTAATCTGATGAGAAAAACATAGATTCTTCAAACTGAGGTAAATCAAAAAGCTTCTCACAACATGTAAAGTATTAATTGTAACTTTTCCATAAAACCCTAGTTAAATTTAAAACAATCTGAACTACCGTACTTATCGTTCTTGGCTGTCACAATTAAAAACGGCAAGATCTGAGAGGCCAAACGGCTACCACGGTTTTAACATTAGATCAGCATTTTTTAGTTGAATGCATTTTTATTTTTTTACGATTGCTATACCGGTCTTTAAACTTTATATGAAACAGATGGATTAAAAAAAAAACTACATTGATCTACTGACCTAATAACACTTCACAAAATTTGGCCTGAAGCTGCAGTTTCAAACATAATTTGGTTATTCTACTTCAATTAGCATTAACTGCATTAATAAACTATTTGTATGGTTTTACCAGTGGCATGAACTATAAGGAGTAGGCTGTCATTTTATAAAGATATCTATAAAGTACAAACTAATAACTGTGACAGCTCTTGGGGAGTTATCGTGTTTGATTTATTAATTTTTTTACATCAAGGAGAACCAGCTATTTTAAATCCTCCATATATGCAGTAAGTTTACGATTTTTTGTTATTGCTGCCAATAATAAAAACATATTCTCTTAAACAGGCTATGAGCATTTTCATCTTTTATTAGCTACTTTGTGTCTTATAATTCGTATTTATTTATTTTTTATCGTTGAATTTATTGCTGAATACAATTGTCAATTTAAAGACTGTCTGAAAAAAAAAATCAAAAAAGGTTAAAATCAAACATGAAGAACAGCAAAACTGAATAATTCTAATGCATTTAATTATTTTTGTTAATTTATTAAATATTAGGAGCCATTATGCTCTGAAGCAGCTCCTATGGATCGGAGGTTAGTGAGAGATTTGTTTCTAACTTGGAGAGACTAGAGTAGATCACGACCAGTTACTTGCTTTCACATATCAATCACATCAAATGTATAACTATTAAAAAAAAAAACACTACAAAAAAAGTTAGATTTAAAAACTGTGCTTGTTTTAGTGAGATGTGTAGCTGAATAAAATGAACCTCATATAGTAAAAGCATCTGGCGTGTTTTATATTTAAAAAGTACAGATTTTTCAGACTATAAGGCACACTTAGAATCTTTCAGTTTTCTCAAAATCAACAGTGAGCCATATGTATTAATTGTGGTTGTGCTTACTGACCTCAAACCGATTTTAGGTGGTACACGGCGCTCAAAAATCTGTCAAAATGTTTTAGTTTCGCTTAATGCGCCTTATAATCCCAGTGCGCCTTATAGTCCGAAAAATACAGTTTAAAAAAAAAAGGGGGGACTGAACGACAGCAGGTTACAACCTGGAAAGAAAAACTTTGCTCATACGTTGCACTGCTGCTCCCTAAAACATTCTAACAGCCTGAAAAACCTCCAAGTTATTGAATGTGTGTGTTGCTTCTGCAGCGCAAGGCCGGCTCTTTTCAGCCAGCATGCAAGAAAACAAAGCGGCGCACAAATTCACACTCAACGGTTTTTACAGAACTCGGTGACAGAAAGAACTAAATGCCTCCAGGGATCCCAGAGGCTTTTTTTTTTTGTTCTCCGTTCTTTCCCACCACTTTGTAGGAGCCGTAACTGTAAACCCACAGCTGCGGAGTCCTCCAGCTCCTTCCAGCAGGAAGTGGGCAGCAGGCCATGTGGGAACAACAGGAATGCCCAGGCATCATGACAGCCTTGAAAAGGTGTTTGGGGAGACAGGAGTTTTATACTAAAAGGTCCTAAAATGAAACACAAACAGGATGAAATAATTAACATTTTGCAAAAACATTACGTTCAATTGAAACAAATATCACCGTTTCCCACCTGATCCGAGTCTTCAGTGAACTGTGGCTTTCCTGTCTCCATGTAGTTCTCCACGTCGTCCACTCCTTCTATTTTGTTCCCTTCCACGTGTTCCCTCATAACGGAGTATCTGTGCACAAGGAACCTGAAGAGGACAGACAGAAAGTGTTAGAGGGGAAACGAGGAGTGCCAGCGGAGTGGGTGTGAGGTAAGAACAGGTACACTGACCGGCCTCCACAGACGTATTTCTTAACCAGCCAAGCGCCCGCCGCCGCGCTCGTCAGAAGGATCGCCATGACGACCAGCACTACGACGGCCGTGTTTAACGAGCTGTGTTCGGTCTGCTGTTTCCAAAGACAAATGCGTCAAAGTGTGAAGAGCAGCAGAGGTGTGCAGGATGAGTTGCATAAAAAGATAAATCAACGGAGATTGATGTTTCATCAGACCGTAGAGCTGCTGCTAGAACTCAGGGCATTTTTGTTTGATGCGTTTATCATAATCTGCACATTAAGAAAGCTTGGCAGGAAATAAAGCAAAACAATATACAGGTGGTCCCCGACTTACGATGGCCTCGACTTACGGCAATCCGACTTTACGAACGTATCATATTAATATAAATATGAAATTAATGAAAATAAAAATTAAAGGTTTTTTTTGTTGTTGTTTAAATGTTCTTGATTTCATGTGTACAGCACTTTGTTGCAGCTGTGGTTGTTTTAAATGGCTTTATAAATAATAATAATTATTATTACATACATTTTAATTTTTAAGCCGATTTATGAAGTTTCCGCCAGTTTTCGGCAGTCAGTTTTCGGCAGTGCCTGCCATTTAAGGGCCAGTTTACACGGCCCATATTTTGAGTGTAACCGCTACGTTCTCTTTGCGTCTTTGCTTATCGCCTACACGACGCTGCTGGCCCCCCTCTTTGACTCCGATACTTTTCTGATCCAGCTCTCAAAGTGGAACTTTTTCGCTGACCCCCCGTTGATAATGTAAACATCTCCCGTGGAGCTTTTGTTTGAACACATGCACGCAGCACGCACGCGCAGACAGCCGGCATTTTAACAATGGCGGTGGACTGGACAGTGGACACACGCACCACTTTCTGAACTATAGCTGATGGAATATATTTTGATTCTCATATTTAATTATTCTACACCTTACCTGCATCTGTGTTGGAAGAGAGCCAGCTGCCTGGATCCAGTTGTCTGTTAACGAGGCAGTCGGACATTTCACGTGTCACGCTGCACTATAACATACTAAATGTGCTATATATTAACAGTTTAACAATAATAAACAGTATTTATGTTAGCGTGGGAGATATTTAAATTTATCTGAGCTAAATGAAGCTATCTGGACTCGTTACGTCATGCCTAACATGCTGCATGTTGAAAATGAAGACACCAGGTTGATTTTTAATTTATTTATTTATTCAACACCACAAACTCATGTCACAAACACTGAGAATTAAATTGAACACTTTTAAAAACACGTTAACCGAACTTTAATGAACTGGACTCTGTTGTTTTCATCCTGGTGGAAACTGGACCCAGATCCGAACTGCCGGTCCGCTTCGTGGAACGACAGCTTCGACCTCGCAGGAAAAAAATAAAATAAAAACCTCAGTTGGTTGTTCTGTGATCGAACTAAACACCAGGACACATTATTAAGAACATTGTTTACCTTGTAGCGCTGCTGGAAATCAGCCGATTCTCACGGAGTAAAGTCAGACATCGTCACTCGGTTCTGGTTCTGCTCAGCAACTGGTGTGCAGCTTGTTAGATGAAGCAGGTCCCACTTGGTGTCAAATCTGTTGACTCTTATCCAAATTCCAGCTTTAACTTGTTGTTAACTTGTTGACAACAACTTGTAGTAGCTGAACTTTTAGCCAGAGAGGAAAACAGGCTGCCTCGTCTGCTCTGTTTACCTCAGGCAGCACGCATGCGCAGTAGTGAAGGTTCCAAAAATCACAGCGCCATCTAATGGCCCAGCATGGTAACTACAGTGAAATCATGAGGACGGGGGGTGGGGGGGAGAGAGTCGTATCCACAGAATTCGCCCATGTCAACGCAAAACTTTTCACCTAATTAACATACCCAAAACATCCGTTTCCCCCACACAGTGTCCATGTAAACAGGGCCTTACACAGCAACCGTAGTTCCAGCCTCGACCACTGGCTTCAGACGGACCGTGTCCTGTGTGTTCCTGCGCTCGGATACATGAGCTGGGAGCTGAACGGTGGTTTTGCGGAGTGACGGATGGACGAAGAAAAACGACGCTGTGAAGCAGCAGACAGCGAGCCGGACCGGAGGAGCAACGAGATAACATGCTAACAAGCCTAGCTGAAGGATGGACGGGTGGATGCATGCTAAAAGGCGGAGAAAGCGCGGCGTCGGATGGATGCTGCTGGGACACCGAGCTAACATGCTAAAAGGCGGAGAAAGCGCAGCGTCGGATGGATGCTGCCGGGACACTGAGCTAACATGCTAAAACGCAGAGAAACAGCTGCGGCGGCCTTTTGGAGGTGCTAACATGCTAAAGCGGAGGGGCTAACGCTAACGCGGCGTAGCTTGTTGAACGGAAACCGCGGAGAAACGGCTCCCAGTAAGTTATTAACTCTTTTTCCCTTCATGATGGCTCCAAATGTATGGAACTAACATGCTAATAGTCCTTCCTGTAAACAGTTTGGACCGCGTGGAGCAGCACGAAGCTGCGGAGCTCGGACGTGCAACGAGCTAACATGCTAACAGACGGAGACAAGCTTGACCAGCTCAAAGTAAGAAATTAATTTTTTATTAATTTATTTTTTAGCCCTGGACTGTATGTGTTTTGTGATAATTATGTAGGGTACTGTGTTAGGATAGACGAAGTGCTTGGTAACTGTTTTGTACCGTACATGTACGTGTATAAGTGGCGGCTCGGGTGGTCCCCGACTCACGACAATTTCGTGTTACGAACGGGCCGCAGGAACGGAACTCGTTCGCAAGTCGGGGACCACCTGTATACCGAAATGGGAAATTTAGGGCATTGCTGAAAAATAACTGAGTCAGGCGAGTTGTTTTGTGATTAAAAACAACTGAGAGTAAATCTGTCCACAAACCACAACTGCAAACAAGCAGAAGTCTCGTTCGTTTACTTTTTCCATCACATTGTCTTCATGTAGGAATTTATTCCACTCACAGCTTTGGGTTTTGCTTGATTAGCGTTAATGACGTGTGACTCGTTAACACCAGACAATATTTCTTTTAAATTCATCACGATCTGTAAAACCCCACAATTGAAAAGGTTCATACCCTTGTTAGGATTTACTGTGCATTTATTATTATTATTATTTTTGTGCCAAGTGAGCAGAACTCACCAGAGAATTAGGATAAAGTGCACTGCTGGTGCACAACCTCTTCAGGTCGAGCTCCTTCCTGTCCGGCTGAAAACCTCCTTCACACTGGTTTCCAGGAATCTTCCGGTAGCTTTAAATCAACAAAGAGTCAGATAAACAGTCAGCAGGAGAAAAGAATAAAAACTGAAAGGACACGGGTGAATACAAATGATAACTTATTGAGGAAATGATGTAATTAGTTGATGAAATATTTAAAAAAGAGCCTTAAATGGAACCATCTCAATTTGCTAGATGAAACTGACCTTATCAGTGAAATATTAAAACAACTTTTTCTTTTCCTTGTTGCCACTTGAATTAAAATACACAGTAGGTGAATGTTTTGAATATCAGACACAAAATGTGTCCACCGTTATAAAATAAATTTGTATTTTAATCTTATTGTTATGTACAGGCTGATAATCTCACTCAAACTACCGTACATTAAGCTTTCAATTATCAATTTAAAGCGACAAATTATTATTGGTGGGAAAATTATAATTCTGGCAGGTTGCTCATGAAATTTATAGCAGTTACAAAAATAAAAGGCTGCTAAATATATATGTCTGTAATTATGAAATTCTAAAAAAAAACGTTTTTAATCTTGTTACATTTTGTGAAATAAATTTTTATATTAATATCAGCACTTCTGAATGCTTTTCGGGTATATGTATGCATTATTTAACGATTTAATCTGGTGAGTGTCTTTAAAAAAGAAAATAGAAATGCCCAGCATCCTCACCCACTGGTCTGCAGCAGTTCAGTGGTCCCATTTAAACAGAACTCCAGATCCCGGCCCACCATGTCCTCCTGCTCCACACACTCTGAGCTGTTCTCTGGACGATAATACCCAAAGTCACTGCAAGACAAACGAAGGTCAGACACAAACAACTCGACTTTTTGTGTAGAATCTGAAGTGTTTTGGTGAGTTTAAAGTTTAAACAAGTTTTTGTGTGTGTGTGTGTGTAGAGTGGTCCCTCGCTACTTCACGATTCGACTTTTGCGGACTCGCTATTTCACGGTTTTTCAAAGTAAGATTGTACACAACACACGATTGTCAACTTTAATATTACTCACATAATTGAGACAGTTGGCTAAAAAAAATTGTTCAGACAGGCGCTGCCATTTTGTAGTTTTCTCTCAATAAACCTAATACCGGTAACTACATTACCCAGAAGCCCCAACAGTGCTTCTAGCTGCTGCTTTCATCCAAAATGAAGGGGAAGTTTTTATCCGATCCGAACCAGACTAAAAAGTTTGGTCCTTATTCACAGAGACTTCAGCGCTTAGTGGATGCAGAGATGGGGGTAGAGGCAGGGCAGCTGACTCGGGACCCGAAGGTCCTGGGATCAATCCCCAGTCATTGCACATCTCGTGTTGTCTCTGAGAAGGACATCTTATCCCCAGTTGCTCCCCGGGGCTCTCAACAGCTGCCAACTTCTCCACCTGGTGGTGGATGGTTTAAATGCAGAGAGCCAATTTCGCCATTGTATGGGAACATACAATGATGACAATACATACACATTATTATTATTATTATGCAGAGCCGATCAGAACCAGACCAGGAAATGGACCAGAACCGGACTTACAGCCCCATCGGTCAATCCGAGTGCTGCTTGCCGGCCCGTGAAGCCTCTCGAGTGAGAACCTCTCGGACGGGAAGGCGTTGCTTGGAGGTCCGGTGTTTTCTTCAGAGCTCACTCAGATTTTTTTCATCCGGATCCCTCTGGATGATTTGGACTCGATCGAGACCATTGTGTGGTTTTGTGCTGGCTCTACCAAGGTCAGACTCTCTCTAAAAGCATCTGGTGCTCATAAGCTGCAGAGAACCGATCAGAACCGGACCAAGGCTGGTGAGTACCCACATAAGATTTTGCAGTAGTTACTGTACAGTACATACGTATGTTTTTAAAATTACAGTACATAGATTTGAGTTTAGAACATTGCAAGAGTGTGGGAAGGGTTTATAAAGCTTTAATATACAGTATATAAATACTAAAATAAATACAAGGTCCCTGCTTTATCGCGGGTGTGTGGGGAACGTAAACCCCTGCAATAATCGAGGGACCACTGTACTCAAAAACGGACTTCTGCAGTCTCGTTTGTATATAAATTTGAGCAGTAATAAAGAACAAACCAGTGATAATCAGCCACGGTGCACAGACATGGGGACAGCTTCTTGGTGACTTCAAAGTCCCTTCCTTTCCAGCAGACTGAATCTTTCCTCAAGCGTAAGAAAGACTCCTTATATCCGAGAACGCAGCCGTTACCACTGGGGTCGGCAGACTGAGCCAGCCACTCTACATAGTCTCCTTCATTACCTGCAGAAACAAACACGCCGAGTTCAAACTCACAGTTTGATAACAGATTAATGATCTCAGCTGTACGCACAGTCTCTGGTGAGGAGCTTCCTGAAGTCTATGGTGATCACCACCCAGTTACTGAAGTCGCTCCTGTAGCCCCACACGCTGACGTTCAAGGAGCGAGAGCCAGGCTCGCTGTCCATGCCGCTGAAGTGAAGCGGCTCGCTCGTGAAGTTATACGTTTGCCAGCACTGCCCCTCATCAGTAGAGAACCTGAGGGGGTGTAAACCAGAGAACGTCCACAGAAACCGCCGTCACAAAACAATTTACATTTCAGATTAGAAGGACGATTAAGCGGACTCATTCTCACTTTATCTGGTTGACTACTGAGCTGGTGTGTTCCACAGCCACCAGCAGTCCTCCAGAATCCAGGATGGCGTAGTGATGGGGCCGCCTGAGGGCCAGCAGCCACGAGTAGCCGCCATCATCAGACACATAAACGTCAGGGAAGAGAGTCGAGTTGGCATCTCCAATACTGCCTGAAGAAAAGCACGAGGCAAGAATCAGTCGGCAGAACGCTCGCATTGAAAGAACATGGGTTGAGATTCACTGACGACTGTGCAGCGCCTGGTTTTTGCTCCACTTTTGTGCATCATTTGCCCCAGCTATCTTCATCTTAGTATTTAATTCCCAAACCTAACAGAGCTAACTACTGTACATGCTGAATACTGAACACTTTTAAGAATAAGGCCCTAGTTCAGGGGTCACCAACCTTTTCAAAACTGAGAGCTACTTCATGGGTACGGAGTCATACAAAGGGCACCAGTTTGATAAACTCTTCGGAAATAACAAAGCGTAAATTGAAAAAAATGTATAATAAACATATTTTTAAGAACATATTTTTAAGATAGACATTTTAAAATATATATAAATACAAAAAAAGAATAACAACTGAATAAAATTTAAATTTAAATGCAGCTTAGTAGTGAGTTGTGCTATTTTTAGAACAGGTCCGAGGGCACCTCAAATGGTCCTTGGGGGCGCCCAGGTGCCCGCGGGCACCGTGTTGGTGACCCCTGCCCTAGTTGTTCTCACTGCACGGTCCAAATCTGAGTGTCTGATGCAAATCCAGCAAGAACAAAAGAGACAGAGAAAAGCAGAAAGATGTTTTCTTACAGTGACCTTCAGGTCTTAACAAAAGAAGTAAAACTTCATAAACGTCGTCTCACTAGGCCTGTCACGATAACAAATGTTGCTGGGCGATTAAGTGTCTCAGAAATTATTGCGATAAACAATAATATTGTTTGAAATTTGACAATAATTAATAATGGTCAAAAGTGGGGGCGGCCGTGGTGTAGTGGTAATGGCAGTCGTCCCCCGATCGGAAGGTTGGAGGTTCGAATCCCGCGTCCGCCCACCATGTGTCGTTGTGTCCCTGGGCAAGACACTTAACCCCGAGTTGCTCCCGGTAGGTCTTGTTGGCGCCTTGCAAGGCAGGCTACCACTACCGGTGTATGAATGTGTGTATGAATGGGTGGATGGCTGGTATTGTAAAGCACTTTGGGGCTCCTCACAGGGGGCTGGAAAGTGCTATATAAATAAGCTCCATTTACCATAAGAAGAAATGTTGGATAATTTTTGAGTGCAGTACTTTTTTGACCACTGGATGGCAGTATAAGACCATTTGAAACAAAGGGTGGATGGTGAAGGAGTGAGCAGTGTGTCAAAGAAAAATGGGAGGGAGGCCCCTTGACTTTGTTAATAATTTTGTATCTATTGTCATTAAGTTTCATACTCAAAACAAGCGTATAGGATTATTTCTACTTGCATATTGCACCAACACACACGGTTTGGTTGGCTGCACAGTTTGAAGCACACATCTCCCTTTTCAAGGGCTTTTATTAATTAGATGGATACACAAACGTATAATTTGTACCAGGAAGAGGAAAATCTGTATTTTTTTTCTTGAATTCAGGCCTTAGTGCATTATTCTTTGTTTTACCATGAGCCAGAATGAGCCCCACGGCATTGGGCTGTGAGAGAGGCAGCATGGGGACGTTCATCTTCATGGTGGTGCTGTAGGAGGCATGGATGTGAAGTCTGCACTGTAACAACAAAAACAGCAGCAAGACGTGAGAAATACAGTAAAAAAGTTGTGTTAATAATTCATGTAAAGATAAAAAGCATATCAAAGTAAAAAAAAAAAAGCTAGAAGCTGTGTCTCACTCTGTTCGGTCTGTTCGTGGAGGTCTCGGTGTTACAGGGGCTGTTCTCTGGTCTTTGGAGTGGCTGCCATTTTGCTCCTTGGTCATAAGTGATCACAGTCTCCACCTCACCATCTGCAAAAAGAAAACAAAGCATAACATCCATATTAAATATTACATTATAATCATAACTATATTTTGTATGTGGGCACATAAACTGTACCGGTAAATAACTTTGCTTCTCCGAAATAAATGTTCATATTTCATCAAAACATTGGAAAAACAAAAAGGGCTTTTCTGATCTTCAAACATTTGACAATTAAACAAAATTATTCCAACATTTTAAGGTTTAACTAAATTAAAAATGCAGCTTGGATTTGCTTTTATTTAGCACTTTACCACCTAAGAAAGCTTGTAATATAAAAAGGTTAAATTTTAGCCTAAAAATGAGGAAAACTTTTTTCCACGTTTTAAACAGCTGTTTTGTTTTACATTAAATAAATAATAATCAGCACAGCATATATTCTGTTCCTGGGAGAGGTGATGATACATTACTTTAGGAGATTTATGGATCAGAAATAAAAAATAAATAAACTTATTCTGGTCATCACCTTTCATTCAACCTTCCATCACAGGTAGAGTGGCAGAGAAAATGTCCACTCAAATAACCATTAAAGTTATGACAACAAGAACTAATATAATTCATTTTCTTAAGACAGAGCTGCAGTTGAGGACATCTTTGTTGAAAATGTTTCTTGGCTAAACGATGATTATGAATTTTTCATAGTTGGTTCGATTTAAATCAGTTCTGTGACCTGGATGTTTGGATAAACTGAATGTTCACAAGGACCAACAGGAAAACTCTCCCTTTATGTGGAGTTGTGCTGCAATATCTAAACCCTTTTAATTTTGGCATATTTTAAATTACATAACTGACACATAAACTTCTCTATCTGTCCAGTCTTACAGGCTTATCCCCTCCGTTAAGATATTGTTGTATTTGGACGTCACTAGAAAGAAAACTAGAAAGAAAACTGGGACATCAAAAAACAACAGATAAGATTTGCACCCTGATGCAATCTGACCTAGATTGAGGGAAAAGTGGTGCCACACACAACTATGTGAAACTGTTTATTAATTTATGCACTTCTTATGTGCGATCCAGAGCGTGCTTGTATTAAAAGTTTGAATCTCGACCACATCTACATTTGCGAGAATTTTCAGTGTGATGACGCAAAAGTATTCACCCCCCAGTTTGTTGCCTTACAACCAGGAGTTTCAACCGATTTACAATTTCATTATAAATAATGAGCGTACAAGCCACACACTGCACAAAGTTGGGCGTCATGGAAGAGATGCCAGAACAAAACATTGCTTAAAGAAAACAATGGTGCGGACTGTTTGGAGCATTCCAAAAGGAAAACTGGAGCCTCCCCAAACATTTTGAAGGTCCTGTGGTCTAATGAGACCAACTACAAACATTTAACCAGCAAGGATAATTCAGAGGTTCTTTATTGTCATACGCATTACCGGTAATGTCATTAATGCCATATGTGGCACGAATCTCACACAGTCTCCTCAACAAAACACGGTGGTGGCAGCTTCATGCTGCGAGGATGCTTGTCATCAGCAGGGACTGGGAAACTGGTCAGACTTGAAAGGAAGATGGATGGAATAAAATACAGAGAAATTATTGGGGGAAACAAGTTTGTGTGTCAAGGGAATTTGTATTTTTTGCACTCACCATGCTCCGTAATTTTACTAGATGTATTTATGCACTGCTCTACAGCATATGTGGAAAACTCAAGGCCCGGGAGCCAAATGTGGCCCTTGTTGACATCTTAGCTGGCCCCCAAGATGTTATTTTAAATGTAAAATACTTTTATTACTTTAAAAATGCAACAGAGAACATCAAATGAGACCAATCAAACTCTTGTTGAGGAACCTGTGACCAAGAAAAGATGTTGGATATCTAACTTGAGTTAATGTAGATTCTGAAACCGGCCCTAAGTTTGAAAAAGGCTTTAACTTTGGCCCCTTTTTGTAAGTAGATTTGACACCCCTGCTCTACAGTACTGATAAAGCATTGAAAAGTGTGAACTTGTAAATGCATTGATCTTCTGTGATTGCTGGCTGTTCTCCAAAGCTTTGTAATA
>JBBPBX010071855.1:0-18211 GCA_038048925.1 Garcialebias charrua | reverse complement strand
TGAGCAGACAGACGAACAGCGTCATTACATCATCACGTTGCAGTGTCGTTACACCATCACGTAGTCTGCAGTGTCAAGTAGGTATCAGAATACTGTATAAGTGACGTGCAATTGGTGAAAACTTAGAATTGTTTTGTAACTTTTTTATATTTGTAGCCGAACGGGTATGGGTAAAAAAATACTTTAGGCAACTTTTAGTTTAAAAAAAATAATCTATTTAAAAAAATGAATTTGGTTAAAAACTTTATTAAAAGTTACCCTTTAGGCACTTTAGACCCGTTGCAGAAGATGAGGCAGGAGACACTTCACACAAACACCAATAAATTGCACAATTTGTTTAATAAAAAATCCTAAATTTAAAATACACAGTTAAAAAGGCAGTAATAACTCCTGGCAACAATGAAAGTGCAATTCGATAAAGTGTTTAAAACAAAAAAAAGACAGTAGTACACCACAGCAGAATTAATACCACCGCCTGGGAGATGTCCAATTAATCAAGCCACAGCTGTCCAAAGAGTTCGTCCTGGGAGAACCGTTGCGCTGCAGCAGACGCCATCCACGCCGGCACCAAGACGATTAGTCCGGGCTGAACCCCAGTCCGGGCTGAACCCCAGTCGGCCCCGATCAGCCAGACAGGACGGGTGATGCAGCCAGCCTTAAGCTGACCAGAACAGTGGGCATCAAATCAGCAGCCAGGACGGCAAGACGACAGCCAGTGGACAGCTCGAACAGCAGGTGAACAAAACGGTGAAGGACAAACAGCAGCAGCTAATAAACAAAGATTAGAATTAAAAGCTGAACATAAAACAGAAAGACGAACTAGCGCTTTACTCACCACGAGCTCCACCTCAACAGTAGAGGGAAGCAGGAGGCTTGTACATTTGGTCGTGGAACAGTAGATCACGGCGACCTTAAAGCGCACATTCAGTTACGCTGGCGCGACCCAGCCAGCAGACGCCAGGGTCTGAACCGGAAGGCGGATGACGTGAAGTCAACCACTGAAGCCTGGCCCTTTTTATACCGGAAGCCAGCCTTGGACCCAATCACATCCCGCACTCATGTGGTGCGTTCAATGTCCGTAGGGACATCCTGCCACATATTTTTACATGTTTTCAGCTAGTCCAAGAGGTGTACAACTTTAATCAGAGTCTAATCATCTTTATTGTCATTTGCACCGCATGTGGTACATGTGATGAAACAAGATTATGTACACAAGGTCCCAGTTACATCCAACAACAAAATGTGAGAGAAAAACAGCAATAACATGTAGGATATAACTAAGAAAAACATCAACTAGAAATACACTAAGCCCTAATATAATAGGAAAACATAATTACAAACAGCAGCACGGACATGAGTCTGTATGAGCAGATGGTCACAAATGAACACAGAAACAAAAAAACAGATCAGCATGTTGTGATGTTTTGCAGTAATTACTGTTTTCTAATTGTTTATTTATTCATGAGTCTAACAGCCTCAGGGTAGAAGCTGTTCCTCAGTCTAGTGGTTCTACATTTGATGCTCCTCAACCTCCTTCCTGAGGGGAGTGGGGCAAAGAGTTTGTGTGCTGGGTGAGTGGGGTCTTTCATGATACAGGTGGCTCTCTTCCTGCATCTGGAGGTGTAAATGTCTGTGATGGTGGGGAGACTGACTCCAACATCTTCTGTGCAGCCTTCACCACTCTCTGCAGAGCTTTTCTTTCTGCAGCTGTGCAGCCTCCATGCCACACGTTGATGCCGGAGCACAGGATGCTCTCAACGGCACACGTGTAGAAGGAGGTGAAGACAGACAACACCACCGCCCTGATCAAAAAAAGGTAATCAGAGACTCTACTTCCTCAGACGGCTGAGAAGAGCTGGTCTGGGAAGCTCAGTCCTCACCTCCTTCTACAGGTGTGCGATGGAGAGCATCCTGTGCTCACACGTTGATGCTGTAGCACAGGATGCTCTCCACTGCACACCTGTAGAAGGAGATGAGGACTGGGCTACTCAGACCAGCTCGTCTCAGCCGCCTGAGGTAGTAGAGTCTCTGATGAACTTTGTTGATCAGGCTGGTTGTGTTGTTGGTCCAGCTGAGGCTATAATTCAAGTGCACACCCAAGTACTTGTAGCTGGAGACCAGTGGTGGAGAAAGTACTCAAACACTGTTTATAAGTAAAAGTACAAATAAACAGACAAAAATGTACTCTAGTAAAAGTAGAAGTACCATTATATTGTGTTTACTTAAGTAAAAGTAAATAAGTACTTGCTTTTAAAAATGCTTAAAGTATTAAAGTAAAAGTACTTGCTGAATGTATTGCCTAATGCAATGGTCTACAGTATCATTAAGTGTGTGTACTGTACGCATATTTTCTGTAATACATTAATAGTGTTTTTCCATTTTAAAGAACAATGCTGCAGATAACACATGTTTTTATTGTGTTTACTCTGTGACACAGTTCACACTTGGACTTGTGATTCTGTGTGTCAGAATTTCAGGGATGACATGCAGAGTTAAATGTCATTAAGCAAAATAAGAGAGGAATTATTTTACCTTTGAAAGTTTTTATTTAACACAAAGCAGAACCAATGTGTCATTTTAACTGCAGTAAACATGTTTAAATTAAAGTTATCTGTCTGAAAAAAAGGAGCATTATGCCAGGTTTCCACCAAACGCTTTTCGCGCCTCCGAAGCAGCCACTTTACATTGAAAGTCTATGTGGCCGGGCATGTTGGATGCGGCGCATCTACAGCAGTTCAAGCAGCGCGGCAGTGAGTGGCAGCTTTTTTCCGCTCCCACGTCACCTCCGAGCAGCGACTGTCGAAGCTCGATTTGTCCTGCTTCTGCTGCTCGCAGCTTAGCAGCAACCAATCGGGATAGACTCTGCCATGTGATCACGCAACAACGACAGGACTTTTTTTTGGACTTTTCAAACTTACCCATCGAGCCTCCATGAAGAAAACAGCCTCCGGTAAGAAACTTGGCATTTTTACAGTTGCCGCTGTCCGCTCGAGCGTACGGTCACCCCAAACATAAAAAAATGTTTTAATCTCAACAAAGACTTTAGGAGCTGCAGTTTGGCTCATAAAAAATCCACTCAAGTAGTAACGAGGCTCATGTACAGCTGATTTTTTATCTGCCCGGTGTAGAAGAAACAAACGGAAAAGGAGCCAGCCGCTGCTCCCACTGCGTGTCTGCAGACATGTTCGATGAGAACAGACATCTGTTGACAAGCAGCCAACACAGTGCGGTAGGAGATTTTTTGCAGCGCGAAAAGCGTCTGGTGGAAACCCGGCATTAGACCTGACAAAGGAACAGACACTGATCATTTCACCTCCAGTTTGTCATCAACTCTAGTTAAAATATTGTCCAGTCAACCATGGATCAAAAGTGAACAATATTTTAAATTCCTGACACCATTTTCAAAACTTGGATCTGAGTGTCGAGACATTTCTTGTCTCCTAACATCCCATGAACTGATACATTTTAATATTGATACAAGAATTTATTGTTCAAGTTCAGAAGAAGTTGGTTTTCACAGTTTTTTGAGTCCAGTCTGGTTTTTTAGGGAGATGTCCTGCTGTACTGAACAGTCTTTCAATAATCTTTCAATAATCTTTCAATAAGGCCATGGGTGGTGTGTATCTTCTGGCTGAATCTTTGTGGTGGAATCCATTTTGAGTGTGTTAGTGGTGCTGTGGGTGCTCCCAGTTCAGTGACGTTTATACTAGAATATACGTCATTAGTCCAGTTCTTCTTGAAGGCAGGTCTAATGTTACCTGTCCACTTGCAGTGATTCAAATTGATTCAAATTGTTTCAAATTCAAATTCAACTCAAATTGTGTGTGTTTGTGTGTGTGACTGTTTTGTGGTTTCTAAGGACAGTGTTTTGTCAGGACAGTAATGAGCTGTTATCTGATTGTCTGATTATAGCGTATTGCTGTCCTAACAAACCACTGTCCATTAAAACCACAAAACAGTCACACACACAAACACACACAATTTTAGTAGAACATGTTATATTTACATGTATATGTCTATCTGATATGCATATATACATTTATATGCATATATGTATATACACTGTACAGTACATGAATATGCATTTATGATATGCTTATATACATGTATATATGTATATTTGTGTGTATGTATATGACATAGATATCAATTATATAAATAATGCAGGGATTGTTAAGTATGACTTCAATATTATTAGTCACAGTTTTTTAATTTATAGTTTTCTTTCATTCAGCTAATTTTAATTTATATATATACATGTATATGTTTATGCATATATACATCTATATGTTTATGCATATGTACATATATGCATATTTTTGTATATATACATATATGCATTTACATGTTTAAATGCATTTGCATATACAGTACATGTATATATGCACTTACATATACATGTATATATGCACTTACATATACATGTATATATGCACTTATATATACATGTAATAGGCATGTAAATATAACATGTTCAACTCAAATTGTGTGTGTTTGTGTGTGTGACTGTTTTGTGGTTTCTAAGGACAGTGTTTTGTCAGGACAGTAATGAGCTGTTATCTGATTGTCTGATTACTGTATAGCGTATTGCTGTCCTGACAAAACACTGTCCTTAAAAACCACAAAACGGTCACACACACAAACACACACAACTTCAGTTGAACATGTTATATTTACATGTATATGTCTATCTGAACATTATATGTATATGCATATATATACATGTATATGTTTATGCATATATACATCTATATGTTTATGCATATGTACATATATGCATATTCTTGTATATATACATATATGCATTTACATGTTTAAATGCATTTGCATATACAGTACATGTATATATGCACTTACATATACATGTATATATGCACTTACATATACATGTATATATGCACTTGTAGTGATATAGGCCTCTGTCAAACAAAAGGGGGGCAGACTCACACTTCCTACCACAGGTAGACGACGGTGTAGAGATCCTAGGGTCACACACCGAGAACGCTGTACTGTCCTCTGGAACGGATAATTCAGCCATCATCCAAGCTTTCAATGAAACCTTGGTTCAAGAGCATTTGAATCTAGAACTACTCAGAGATGACATAGTTCTTACAGACTCAAAGAGCACCTCTTCATTCATGAAGTGGGATGACATACATCACAACGACAGAGACACGCCTGCGACGGCGCCGACAGTGGTGACACACCTGCATTACGCAGAAAGAGGTAAACGTACAGAGATACGTTGGCCGAGACCTATAAGGTTCCTGTACAAGGTTCCCCATAAACTGCGCGAACAGCTTAAACTAAACAATGGCATCCTAACTCGTGCCCATGGACGGACGTCCACACCCGTGTGCTTGGTCCCTCATGACCACAGGGGGGTGATGTTAGGCCATGCCCATGTCAAGGACAAAGATTTCAATAACCCCACAAACGACAAAGATCTCGCAAACTCACAGACTTCATGGGAAAAGAAGGTCGTCCAAGCACAGGATAGTAAATAAGCTTAAACAGTTTAAACTATTCTAGTTGCGAAAAGAAACCGTTCCAACTAGAACTTAGAAACGCTAAGCATAAAACCCACAACAAAAACTAACCTTAACAACCGTTTAAATCTGCAGGATTTAATTGACATCGGTTATAAAGCTAAGAACTGTTTTTCTTGTGTGTGACGTTGGAGTCTGACGACCAGAGTGAGTTTGACGTAGTGAAACGTTGTTTTTAGTTGCTTGATTGCTACTTTTGTTGTTATTGAAGTTGTTATTGTTTTCTGAACACTCCCAGCCAATAGAGGTTTTGATTGTTGATAAGTTGAAGACTTAAATGGATTTTAACTATGCCAACATGCTGTTCATTTTGTTAAAGATCTCAATCTTTGATGAGTCATAGTAGATTAATACTACTTAAGGTACTATAATCTACACTGATCTCCCAATCATTTAGGTAGAACCGATTCGATCGTTTCTATTCTAGATCTATTCATTTTGATGAGTCTCGCCATAGACTTCAAAATTCATAGGGATTACCAAATCTTGCGTCGTTCGTCTAAAAGACAACAGACATTCAGACCAAACTAGTTTCATTTTTTCATTTTAGTTTAACCTAAACTAATTAATGAATGGAGGATTAGTTTGAATGAAGAGGCATTCGTTACAGAAGCCCTCCACATTTCTATAGGTATAGATCCCTATATCTGATTTTTACAGCATTGATCCACCCCTTAATTGGTAATTTTAGCTGATCTAATCCATGATAGCTTACATACCAGGTGCATATAGGTAAGGCTTAATGTAGAATCCCAATCATAAGCCCACCTAAAACCACATAATTGCATGACACATTGAACCAGGGTGGCACCGACTGGAAGCCATCCAGCCTGCAACCTTCGATGTGGGGACCTGCTGATCCAACGTTGGTCTTCAACCTTCATCCAAGGCCCGCCTCCTCTGCTTCAATTGAGGGATCCCCTCTACATGCTGATTAAAACTATTCTTGCTGATGAAATCAATAACCCCCATCGTTGTGGATTTACCGTTGTGGATTATAAGACTTTGTTTTCCAAGGGATCACAGACTCAGTTCTCCATGGGTTAACAGACTATGTTTTCCAAAGGATTAAAAGCTTGCCGCAATGGGATTACCTACGAACAGTATGGAATTTCCAAAAACATTATGGGAGTATATTTTTGAATTTTTTTTTTTTCCCACTTGCTGGATTACATAGAGGTCAGAGACATTCGGTGGTATCCTTTCGTGTTGGAACTCATCCCCAAGGACAGGCGATGACTTCCAAAAAGGGGGACTGTAGTGATATAGGCCTCTGTCTTGACCTTCAAGGACACCTCTCTGCATCTCTTTGGAACTCTCAGTGTTACACCTTCTTGAAGCCTTCAAGGAGACGAGTAAACACTATTTTGGTTAACAATTATTATGAATTAATGGACACTAATTAATCAGATTGAACTTTCTCTTTAATGTGTGTTAATTCAGAATTGATCAAACAGTATTTTTGTCATTTCAATGATGATTTTACTAAGCTGGTATATTTTAAATATGACAAAGTTAAGAGAACATCTCAGAATGATCATGCTTTGAACTGTCTGCTCTAGGCAGAATAAGTGTCGAAAGTTGAAGGAACAATCCTTCGTATTTGTTTGAACTGTTTTTGTTTCAAAGGAAAAGTGCTAGACATAGCTTGCTTTCGGTCTCCCGTCCTTTCTAAAAACAATGAATCAGTTCTCAAAACAAAGTACGGACTTGTGCACATGCACCTGCATCTTCTCACGTATGTTTTCTATGTTTTGTCTACCCTATCATCTGTCACTCAAACTCACTCATTTGCAAAGTCACACCCTCTCTAGGGGTGCAACAACCAATCAGCAGGAAGTATGTGACTAAGTCACACCCCCTTCTTAAGGGGCACTTCCTGCATTTTGGGTTAGAGTTTCGAGGAGTACGAACTGTCAACCTGCTCTCCTCCCTGGGAAAGCTGGAGTCGGCCCGGTCATATGTCAACGACCCACGTCTCCGCTAGGATCATAGCAAAGCCTTACTGTGATCCTGTCACTGTTCTGGAAGAATTTGTTTTCTAAAGTTTTATTTTGAAAGTCAGTCTGTGCGCTCGACCGTTGGTCCCTGCCGAGGGAGGCGAGTTCCTCGTATCGTGAATCAGCACACTCACGCTGAAGTCCAACTGGACGGCCACTGGACAAACCCATCCACGTGTGTGTCCACAAACTTCTCCACTCTTGTCTCCAAGAGACGAACCTCCAACAGGTAAAGAGCCGTGGTGTGTTTGAACGTGCGGGAGCCCAGCAATCTGCTCGTGTGGGGGAAACGGTGTCACCTAGTCTGGTTCAAAGTAAACAACTTTAGCTTAACTTAGCTCCAGAACTCCTTCCTCCTATTTCTTATTTTTCATAAGTATTTAATCTGTCAAGTAATGTGCCAACAGTTAAGTTTTAATTGTCTGTTTGTTTTAATTTGAATTCTTGTCAACGTAGTTATTAAATCAGAGCTAATATCGATACAAATGTTTAATGTAATTCTTGTGATAGTTTCAATAAAAGGTCTATTTTTTTGGTAGACCAACATAAATTGAAGTCTAAGCGTGAAATTACATTTCTGGCTAATCACATCGTTAGATTTGTTGATTTATTCTGAAAAAGTTGAGACCCCGTGAACTTGGTGGCAAGTTTGTGCAGATAAAAGTCTGCTCATACCTGCACGTCTAAACTATAGGTAAGTCAGTAAACTGACTAATAACTCCTATATTGTTACACACTTATATATACATGTAATAGGCATGTAAATATAACATGTTCAACTCAAATTGTGTGTGTTTGTGTGTGTGACTGTTTTGTGGTTTCTAAGGACAGTGTTTTGTCAGGACAGTAATGAGCTGTTATCTGATTGTCTGATTATAGCGTATTGCTGTCCTAACAAACCACTGTCCATTAAAACCACAAAACAGTCACACACACAAACACACACAATTTTAGTAGAACATGTTATATTTACATGTATATGTCTATCTGTACAGTATATGCATATATATACATGTATATGCATATATGTATATACACTGTACAGTACATGAATATGCATTTATGATATGCTTATATACATGTATATATGTATATTTGTGTGTATGTATATGACATAGATATCAATTATATAAATAATGCAGGGATTGTTAAGTATGACTTCAATATTATTAGTCACAGTTTTTAAATTTATAGTTTTCTTTCATTCAGCTAATTTTAATTTCATCTTAGTCCACCTATCATGAGAGGAGTTTTGTAAATACTCTGTCCATTTATCTTTCCTTTATGTGAGATGGATACTTTGGCCAAAAACAAACAATCATGTAATGTTTATTGGTTTACATGTGACAGCAGCTATCATCAAAATGTAGAATTTCCTCTAAATATAAGTATAAATGATCTCTTACAGATGTCATGTGAACACGTCCAGAGTCAGGAGATCGCAGGTAGCCAGAAGCACGATCAACTTCCTTTAAACACGAATACCAAGGTACATTTTAGTTCTTGTGTTCCTAAACAGAATTACTTGCTACGTGTGGTTTCATCAACCTTAATGTTCAATTAGGTGTGTATAGGAGTGTACTATGGTTTTTATGGACAGTTGTTTGTTTGGACAGTCAGACGCTATAAACAATCAGACAATCAATCAGATAACAGCTCATTACTGTCCTGACAAAACACTGTCCTTAAAAACCACAAAACAGTCACACACACAAACACACACAACTTCAGTTGAACATGTTATATTTACATGTATATGTCTATCTGTACATTATATGTATATGCATATATATACATGTATATGTTTATGCATATATACATCTATATGTTTATGCATATGTACATATATGCATATTCTTGTATATATACATATATGCATTTACATGTTTAAATGCATTTGCATATACAGTACATGTATATATGCACTTACATATACATGTATATATGCACTTACACATACATGTAAATAGGCACTTACATATACGTGTAATAGGCATGTAAATATAACATGTTCAACTCAAATTGTGTGTGTTTGTGTGTGTGACTGTTTTGTGGTTTCTAAGGACAGTGTTTTGTCAGGACAGTAATGAGCTGTTATCTGATTGTCTGATTACTGTATAGCGTATTGCTGTCCTGACAAAACACTGTCCTTAAAAACCACAAAACAGTCACACACACAAACACACACAACTTCAGTTGAACATGTTATATTTACATGTATATGTCTATCTGTACATTATATGTATATGCATATATATACATGTATATGTTTATGCATATATACATCTATATGTTTATGCATATGTACATATATGCATATTCTTGTATATACAGGTAACCCCCGACCTACGACCCCATCGACCTGCGAACCACGGGACTTACGAACATATCATATTTAATAAAAATATGAATTTAAAAAAAAAAAAAAAAATTTTTTTTTTTTTTTTTTTTTTTTTTTGTGTTTAAATGTTCTTAATTTCATGTGTACATCACTTTGTTGCAGCTCTGGTTGTTTTAAAGGCTTTATAAATAATAATTATGATAAAAAAGATCATTTCTGATCATTTTTGAGCAATTTTTGAGCAATTTTGGGAAACAGGAAGTAGGTCTTCAGTTTACACGGTCACAAATTAATGTAGAACACCGGACGCTATTTAAGGTTCAGTCACTGGGGTCTCCGGTCACAAATTAATGTAGAACACCGGCGGACGCCATCTTAGGTTAGCTGCCGAGAGCTGGACGAAGACTGGTGACCAGGATGGCTTCATATGGATTAATTACTAGCTGGAAACGTCTCTGTGAACTTTGTGGATGTCTCAAGTAGCAGCGGATTTATCGCCGATCGTGCCAGGCCGCCGTGCGAACACCTCCGGCCGGCCTGGCTACACCTCCGGCCTGGCTAGCTCCAGAGCTAACACTGGAGCTAACACGGGAGCCGGCCTTTTGAACACTGGTGACCAGGATCGCATCATGTGGATTAATTACTAGCTGGAATAGCTCTGTGGACGTCTCAGGCTGGAGCAGCGGCTGGAGCAGCAGAAGCTGCAGATTGATCGCGCCGCCGCTCCAACACTAGCTCATGGCTTGGCTAGCAGAAGCTAGCCAGCTAGCTAACACAGGCCTGGAGCAGCTGCGGTGGCGCGCTGCTCGGCCCGACAACAATCAACGCATGGCAACCTAAGATGTCGGCTTTGACCATCTCAAAGTAAGAAAATATATTTTTATTTATTCTGTAAATGTGAATAGCAATGTTTAACATTACAGTACACTACTTTACATGCTTAAATGTGTGCGCGCGCTCCGTTAGCATGATAAATAAAGGTTGAATGAATGAATGAATGAATAATTTTTTTTTTTAAATATAATTTTCACCCCCTACCTACGAACGGATCGAGCTGCGAACCGTTCTTAGGTCCCGATCTCGTTCGTAACACGGGGGTTCCCTGTATACATACAGTATATGCATTTACATGTTTAAATGCATTTGCATATACAGTACATGTATATATGCACTTACATATACATGTATATATGCACTTACATATACATGTATAT
The DNA here is from genome assembly GCA_038048925.1 of Garcialebias charrua. NCBI lineage: Eukaryota > Metazoa > Chordata > Actinopteri > Cyprinodontiformes > Rivulidae > Garcialebias > Garcialebias charrua. The sequence continues at coordinate 7,107 of JBBPBX010071855.1, read as the reverse complement.
ATGCACTTATATATACATGTAATAGGCATGTAAATATAACATGTTCAACTCAAATTGTGTGTGTTTGTGTGTGTGACTGTTTTGTGGTTTCTAAGGACAGTGTTTTGTCAGGACAGTAATGAGCTGTTATCTGATTGTCTGATTATAGCGTATTGCTGTCCTAACAAACCACTGTCCATTAAAACCACAAAACAGTCACACACACAAACACACACAATTTTAGTAGAACATGTTATATTTACATGTATATGTCTATCTGATATGCATATATACATTTATATGCATATATGTATATACACTGTACAGTACATGAATATGCATTTATGATATGCTTATATACATGTATATATGTATATTTGTGTGTATGTATATGACATAGATATCAATTATATAAATAATGCAGGGATTGTTAAGTATGACTTCAATATTATTAGTCACAGTTTTTTAATTTATAGTTTTCTTTCATTCAGCTAATTTTAATTTCATCTTAGTCCACCTATCATGAGAGGAGTTTTGTAAATACTCTGTCCATTTATCTTTCCTTTATGTGAGATGGATACTTGGGCCAAAAACAAACAATCATGTAATGTTTATTGGTTTACATGTGACAGCAGCTATCATCAAAATGTAGAATTTCCTCTAAATATAAGTATAAATGATCTCTTACAGATGTCATGTGAACACGTCCAGAGTCAGGAGATCGCAGGTAGCCAGAAGCACGATCAACTTCCTTTAAACACGAATACCAAGGTACATTTTAGTTCTTGTGTTCCTAAACAGAATTACTTGCTACGTGTGGTTTCATCAACCTTAATGTTCAATTAGGTGTGTATAGGAGTGTACTATGGTTTTTATGGACAGTTGTTTGTTTGGACAGTCAGACGCTATAAACAATCAGACAATCAATCAGATAACAGCTCATTACTGTCCTGACAAAACACTGTCCTTAAAAACCACAAAACAGTCACACACACAAACACACACAACTTCAGTTGAACATGTTATATTTACATGTATATGTCTATCTGTACATTATATGTATATGCATATATATACATGTATATGTTTATGCATATATACATCTATATGTTTATGCATATGTACATATATGCATATTCTTGTATATATACATATATGCATTTACATGTTTAAATGCATTTGCATATACAGTACATGTATATATGCACTTACATATACATGTATATATGCACTTACACATACATGTAAATAGGCACTTACATATACGTGTAATAGGCATGTAAATATAACATGTTCAACTCAAATTGTGTGTGTTTGTGTGTGTGACTGTTTTGTGGTTTCTAAGGACAGTGTTTTGTCAGGACAGTAATGAGCTGTTATCTGATTGTCTGATTACTGTATAGCGTATTGCTGTCCTGACAAAACACTGTCCTTAAAAACCACAAAACAGTCACACACACAAACACACACAACTTCAGTTGAACATGTTATATTTACATGTATATGTCTATCTGTACATTATATGTATATGCATATATATACATGTATATGTTTATGCATATATACATCTATATGTTTATGCATATGTACATATATGCATATTTTTGTATATATACATATATGCATTTACATGTTTAAATGCATTTGCATATACAGTACATGTATATATGCACTTACATATACATGTATATATGCACTTATATATACATGTAATAGGCATGTAAATATAACATGTTCAACTCAAATTGTGTGTGTTTGTGTGTGTGACTGTTTTGTGGTTTCTAAGGACAGTGTTTTGTCAGGACAGTAATGAGCTGTTATCTGATTGTCTGATTACTGTATAGCGTATTGCTGTCCTGACAAAACACTGTCCTTAAAAACCACAAAACGGTCACACACACAAACACACACAACTTCAGTTGAACATGTTATATTTACATGTATATGTCTATCTGAACATTATATGTATATGCATATATATACATGTATATGTTTATGCATATATACATCTATATGTTTATGCATATGTACATATATGCATATTCTTGTATATATACATATATGCATTTACATGTTTAAATGCATTTGCATATACAGTACATGTATATATGCACCTACATATACATGTATATATGCACTTACACATACATGTAAATAGGCACTTACATATACGTGTAATAGGCATGTAAATATAACATGTTCAACTCAAATTGTGTGTGTTTGTGTGTGTGACTGTTTTGTGGTTTCTAAGGACAGTGTTTTGTCAGGACAGTAATGAGCTGTTATCTGATTGTCTGATTATAGCGTATTGCTGTCCTAACAAACCACTGTCCATTAAAACCACAAAACAGTCACACACACAAACACACACAATTTTAGTAGAACATGTTATATTTACATGTATATGTCTATCTGATATGCATATATACATTTATATGCATATATGTATATACACTGTACAGTACATGAATATGCATTTATGATATGCTTATATACATGTATATATGTATATTTGTGTGTATGTATATGACATAGATATCAATTATATAAATAATGCAGGGATTGTTAAGTATGACTTCAATATTATTAGTCACAGTTTTTTAATTTATAGTTTTCTTTCATTCAGCTAATTTTAATTTCATCTTAGTCCACCTATCATGAGAGGAGTTTTGTAAATACTCTGTCCATTTATCTTTCCTTTATGTGAGATGGATACTTTGGCCAAAAACAAACAATCATGTAATGTTTATTGGTTTACATGTGACAGCAGCTATCATCAAAATGTAGAATTTCCTCTAAATATAAGTATAAATGATCTCTTACAGATGTCATGTGAACACGTCCAGAGTCAGGAGATCGCAGGTAGCCAGAAGCACGATCAACTTCCTTTAAACACGAATACCAAGGTACATTTTAGTTCTTGTGTTCCTAAACAGAATTACTTGCTACGTGTGGTTTCATCAACCTTAATGTTCAATTATGTGTGTATAGGAGTGTACTATGGTTTTTATGGACAGTTGTTTGTTTGGACAGTCAGACGCTATAAACAATCAGACAATCAATCAGATAACAGCTCATTACTGTCCTGACAAAACACTGTCCTTAAAAACCACAAAACAGTCACACACACAAACACACACAACTTCAGTTGAACATGTTATATTTACATGTATATGTCTATCTGTACATTATATGTATATGCATATATATACATGTATATGTTTATGCATATATACATCTATATGTTTATGCATATGTACATATATGCATATTCTTGTATATATACATATATGCATTTACATGTTTAAATGCATTTGCATATACAGTACATGTATATATGCACTTACATATACATGTATATATGCACTTACACATACATGTAAATAGGCACTTACATATACGTGTAATAGGCATGTAAATATAACATGTTCAACTCAAATTGTGTGTGTTTGTGTGTGTGACTGTTTTGTGGTTTCTAAGGACAGTGTTTTGTCAGGACAGTAATGAGCTGTTATCTGATTGTCTGATTACTGTATAGCGTATTGCTGTCCTGACAAAACACTGTCCTTAAAAACCACAAAACAGTCACACACACAAACACACACAACTTCAGTTGAACATGTTATATTTACATGTATATGTCTATCTGTACATTATATGTATATGCATATATATACATGTATATGTTTATGCATATATACATCTATATGTTTATGCATATGTACATATATGCATATTCTTGTATATATACATATATGCATTTACATGTTTAAATGCATTTGCATATACAGTACATGTATATATGCACTTACATATACATGTATATATGCACTTACACATACATGTAAATAGGCACTTACATATACGTGTAATAGGCATGTAAATATAACATGTTCAACTCAAATTGTGTGTGTTTGTGTGTGTGACTGTTTTGTGGTTTCTAAGGACAGTGTTTTGTCAGGACAGTAATGAGCTGTTATCTGATTGTCTGATTACTGTATAGCGTATTGCTGTCCTGACAAAACACTGTCCTTAAAAACCACAAAACAGTCACACACACAAACACACACAACTTCAGTTGAACATGTTATATTTACATGTATATGTCTATCTGTACATTATATGTATATGCATATATATACATGTATATGTTTATGCATATATACATCTATATGTTTATGCATATGTACATATATGCATATTTTTGTATATATACATATATGCATTTACATGTTTAAATGCATTTGCATATACAGTACATGTATATATGCACTTACATATACATGTATATATGCACTTACACATACATGTAAATAGGCACTTACATATACGTGTAATAGGCATGTAAATATAACATGTTCAACTCAAATTGTGTGTGTTTGTGTGTGTGACTGTTTTGTGGTTTCTAAGGACAGTGTTTTGTCAGGACAGTAATGAGCTGTTATCTGATTGTCTGATTACTGTATAGCGTATTGCTGTCCTGACAAAACACTGTCCTTAAAAACCACAAAACGGTCACACACACAAACACACACAACTTCAGTTGAACATGTTATATTTACATGTATATGTCTATCTGAACATTATATGTATATGCATATATATACATGTATATGTTTATGCATATATACATCTATATGTTTATGCATATGTACATATATGCATATTCTTGTATATATACATATATGCATTTACATGTTTAAATGCATTTGCATATACAGTACATGTATATATGCACTTACATATTCATGTATATATGCACTTACATATACATGTATATAGGCACTTACATATACATGTAAATAGGCACTTACATATACGTGTAATAGGCATGTAAATATAACATGTTCAACTAAAATTGTGTGTGTTTGTGTGTGTGACTGTTTTGTGGTTTCTAAGGACAGTGTTTTGTCAGGACAGTAATGAGCTATTATCTGATTGTCTGATTATAGCGTATTGCTGTCCTAACAAACCACTGTCCATTAAAACCACAAAACAGTCACACACACAAACACACACAATTTTAGTAGAACATGTTATATTTACATGTATATGTCTATCTGTACAGTATATGCATATATATACATGTATATGCATATATGTATATACACTGTACAGTACATGAATATGCATTTATGATATGCTTATATACATGTATATATGTATATTTGTGTGTATGTATATGACATAGATATCAATTATATAAATAATGCAGGGATTGTTAAATATGACTTCAATATTATTTGTCACAGTTTTTAAATTTATAGTTTTCTTTCATTCAGCTAATTTTAATTTCATCTTAGTCCACCTATCATGAGAGGAGTTTTGTAAATACTCTGTCCATCCATCTTTCCTTTATGTGAGATGGATACTTTGGCCAAAAACAAACAATCATGTAATGTTTATTGGTTTACATGTGACAGCAGCTATCATCAAAATGTAGAATTTCCTCTAAATATAAGTATAACTGATCTGTTACAGATGTCATGTGAGCACGTCCAGAGTCAGGAGATCGCAGGTAGCCAGAAGCACGATCAACTTCCTTTAAACACGAATACCAAGGTACATTTTAGTTCTTGTGTTCCTAAACAGAATTACTTGCTACGTGTGGTTTCATCAACCTTAATGTTCAATTAGGTGTGTATAGGAGTGTATTGTGGTTTTTATGGACAGTTGTTTGTTTGGACAGTCATACGCTATAAACAATCAGACAATCAATCAGATAACAGCTCATTACTGTCCTGACAAAACACTGTCCTTAAAAACCACAAAACAGTCACACACACAAACATACACAACTTCAGTTGAACATGTTAGAGCTGGTGAATTTTTGGAAAAAACGCAAAAAATACTGAGTTTTTCTGTGTTTTTTCACCACAGTTCGTTAGCTAAACATGTGGACACACGTTTCTGATCATTTTTATGCATTCGTAAGCAGTTTTTTTCAACTCCACAGTGTAACTCTTACCTAATTTAATATATTGCACACAAAACATTAAGGTTTACTGAGGGGCTGCATGGGCTCCATGAGCAAGACATCTAATCCATGTGTTTACATCATGGGAAAAACATGTAACAAAATAAAATTTTAATTTTGATTTTTATGAGTTTCCCTCGGACTGTAATCTTATAAATACTTTGTTTAAAGTTCTGATGAATGTTGACTTGCCCATATACTAAATACATGATTTTTTTCTGTGTCCTCCATGTTTTCTAGAGAAAAAGTCAAGCAAGTCTAGGATCCAGAAGAATGGCAAAGAAAAAGTGGTCAAATGGTGAAGTAGCTGATGTAATGCGTAATTTCCGAAATCACATAAGTGAAGGAAAACTGACCAGAAAGAATTAATGCAACCACTGTAAGAAGGTTGAGGGCCCTATGTTGGCTCAAAGAACAGTTCAAAATATGAGACTTTGTGAGAAACCGGGGAATAACTGAAAAGAGATAAAAACAGAAACAAAACTTACAGATTTTTTAATGTATCTAAAAATCTACGTCTGGCCTCTGGACATTTAAAAAACAAAACAAAAACGTAGAAATGTTTAGTCTTTCGTTGCATAGGTACCAGGTACATACCAGTTAAGTACAGGATAACATGTCACTTCATACTATAGCCTGGTACAAAACGTAGAAATGTTTAGTCTTTCGTTGCATAGGTACCAGGTACATACCAGTTAAGTACAGGATAACATGTCACTTCATACTATAGCCTGGTACAAAATATACATACCGGTTATATAACCAGTATGCTACCAGTATCTGGTATGTACCCGTCTGTATTATGTATTAATATTGTATAAATCTGTGTAACACTTTTAAATACTTTATTTATTTATTTTATCTAAAAAAGCTAAGTCTGGTCCTCTGGACATTCAAAAAAATAAAACAAAACGAAGCAAAAGTTTCGTCTTTCGTCCGAAAGCCTTCTTCAGTCTGAGTTGCTGTATTCAGCTCAGTCTTATAAATAGCACCCTCCCACAGTGGATCAACCAGTTGGCTGATGACAGCCGAAACCAGCTGCTCACATGATCAAGGAGGACCATCAGCCTAACGATGGATCGTTAGCACCCTGATGGTTGTTTGCTATTCACAGAGGGCTTAGTGATACTAGCAATCATAGCATTGTAAGA
>JBBPBX010071854.1:0-13861 GCA_038048925.1 Garcialebias charrua | reverse complement strand
CTAGGAAAATATTTTGTTTTTCATGGAATATTTTAACTCTTAAACAAATAGCCATGATTCTTAATCTTCATCATACACATGCAGATACACATCCCTCCTCCCATTACATACACATTCACACCCTATACGCTCACCCCTCATACACATACATCACCCCATTTCACAGGACTTTAGTTGCAAAAAGGACTTGCAATATTTACCTCATTGCCCATTTGCACCTTGCTAATGCATATTGCACTTTCTTTCTATTTATGTATTTTATCGTGTATTTTTTATGTATGGTCTACGTGCCTCCTTTAATTGATATTGGTACAGGGAATCGAATTGGCAACCTTCAATCACAGGTCCACCTTCTCTAACCTCTGCAACGCCACTCCCCACCTCTTCAAGATAATTACCAGTAAATGATTACTATAAATGATATTTTCTGTGACAAACAAAAGTGGTCACAAAGATATTTCAGTTTTGCTTCAAATGAGCCAAAAACTTTGTTGTCATTTTCTTGAAACGCTCCTGAGTTTTCATTGTTCCCATTTCCCCTCCATTTCAGAACAGAAGTATTTGATCATTTTCAGAAGAATTTAACTGTTTTAAAGGGGACCACAGATGCAAAATTCACTTTTTAGTGTTTTTTTTACTCAAATTTGGGTATTTACTTCATAAAAAAACAGTCCTAAGGCCAAAAAAATGCACCCAGTGGTTTATTTACTCTAAGTAGATTTATTTATTTTTGATAAATACACTAGGTTTCACACTTCCTGCGGTTTGTGACGTCACAAACCGCAGCCAATCACCTCAAACCTGAGTCCAGCCCCTCACCTAGCAACCCCTGGTGATGCTCCACCCACTCAGTATAAAAGATGTCACGGTTGCCTAGCGGTTTAGGAGCTGACCTGGCGGTCATTTATTTATTTATTTATTCATTTATTTAGCCCCCGGGGGGGCTAGGGGTTTGCCCCGCTCCGGTCACGCAGCAAGAATGTTTTATTACCTTGTTTGAACTCTGTCTCGTTAACTGTGCACACACAAACTCTCGCGGGGTGACAGTCTGTAACGTACAAGCACCACTGATTGATATATTTTTCAGATTAGCAACTTATTTAGTTTAAGAATACTTTTCACTTCATCAAAATCTAATCAAAACTTCAGCGTTATAAATGTAGGTGGTTGTGATTGTTTCTTATATGATGAAAGACTGCTTCATACATAACTGCTTGGTTGGCCTTGAGGTAGTGAGTTGGATTCATCATCGGAAGGACCCTGGTTTGCGTCCTGGTTGTGGCATTCCTTTTATTTTATTTTTTAAGCCTTTTGTTTCTCACACCGCCGGCGAAGACACCATCTGCGTGCTGGAGTTGCTGGGAGCTACTGGCTTTTGAGGTCCGGTCAGAGGCGGATAAATTAACTGGAGACACTCTGTAAACTTTGTGTGTGTGTGTGGACAAGCAGCGATGCTCCCAAATGCGCCGCATGCAACGAGCGGAACTAGCACCGCCCGCTCGGAGGAGGAAAAGCTATCATTAGCCTCGGAGGTGGGCTAATGCTAAAAGGAGCAGCTAATGGCGGCGCGCGCAGAGGGCTTTTGGTAAGTTATCTTAAGCTACTAGCACTAACAGTAAGTCAAATGAGTAATAAAAAAGAGCTAATTTTAAAACAACAGAATAGAGATACTGGCTGTTACAGAGGGCGTAGTTAATGTAAATAGGTCTTTGTAGGGCGTGGCTTTCAGACCTCATTATTCATAAACCGGTCGTTTAGAACGGAAGTGAAATTTGGCAGAATTAGAAAGGGGATATTTTATTATATAAGCATTATTTTGTGTATAAAATTGAATGAACACTGTCTGGTTACCCCAAAGACATACCATAAAAAATTTAAAATCCTATCTGTGGTCTCCTTTAAGCCATTTACCATTGGACTATTGAGCAAACGTTAAATAAAAATTGCCCAACTCAGGTGATAAGTGGCATTTTATCTGTGTAAATACCTTAAAATTGAAATAACATTTGAAATAATTTAAAATTTCAGACTTTAAATTTAACATCTAGAGAACAAAAACAATCAAATGTGATTTATTTTTTGCCATAAAATGAGGGGAATTATTGTCATTGCTTTTTATTTTTATTTTTTTGCTAGCACAAAAACAAGCTGAAAAAACAAAAAAAAAGATTTGTTATACCAAAAAAAAAAATGTCCTTACTGTTGGGTCCTTGCCTGCCATTTGACATTCTTCTATTTTGCTTGTAGACGCAGGCCAAAACATCTGGAGATAAACACAAAGCAGCATTTAAATTAGTGTCTGAGCGTACAAGTAACTGGAAACAGAAAAGGTAAACATGTTTGTGTGTTTAATTATCCTCTATGCAGAAAAATCACAGCAAGTAATTGTGGAAAACAAACAGATCTCTTAAACTGTTCCTGTTACACAGAGACCCCAGCGTCAGTAATTGCAGCTAGCCATCATTTGTGGAAAATCTGTTTTGAAACCTGGAGATGCAGGTTTAAAGGTCCAGACCAATGAATATGATGTGCAATTTAGAGAAAACCAAACTTGATACAGAGCAGCACTCTAGGGTGAACCTAAAAACTCTCACGTCCATTTGTGCCATTCATATCTGCCAATTATGCAGTTGATAATTCCAGCATTGCACTCACAATTGGTAATAAAAGTGCTTGGGCAGTTGTATGTGGTCTTTCAAATACCCTCAGACGTGCATTGATCATAGCAAATAAACAGCAATTTGCATATGAATGCAGTATAATTTTATATTTTTTCTGTTCATTTGCTTCATTATTCATTAAGAGTTAAAAAAAAGCCTGAGATTAATGTAATGATTGTAGTTTTTTTCCCAACCCAAAACATTAACTCTACCACTTGCTAACCTTAAGAGTGCCATGGGTGATGTTGTTGAGGTCCATAGAGAGCACATGGTCCTTGCAGCCCACATACATCCTGTCCTGGTCCTCGTCCATGTGCAGGATCCTGTAGTCCATGGCCTTGTCTGATATGCTGTAGTGCTCAAAGGACTGGGAGGCCTGCAGGTCTGAGAGGCACACGGGGAAGAAAATGCAGACAGAGATGTGTTCAAACAAGGATTTGTCAACATTGAGACAAGGACATTTTTTTCTCCAGCTTTTAAATTCAATTCATAATAAACAGATACAAGAACGAGATCTGAAAAGATAACAACGCTTTGTAACTTTTAGGATTTGGCAGCTGTTCTTTAAACATGCCAGAGTTCTCGTACTGGGTCTACAGCTGACGCCAGATATTTACACAGTGTGCAAGGCAGCTTACAACAGCACAGGCTTCATCGACAATACTTGCACAGGAGGTCACTAGAAATTAAAAAAACAATCTTTTTTGTTCAGATGAGCATAAGTAGTGTACCTAATCTACTGGGAATTCAAGAAACAATTCAAACAAGGAGAATTCCTGGTGTAGACAGGGCTGTAGTCGGGACCACTAAGATGTGATTCCTGGAGGACCTAAAGTCTATGTTTAAAGATTGGGTCGAGATCCATCTTAAACAGACTCAAAGCCAAATCTAAACTGAGGCCAGAGAAAGAAAAAGTATCTAAACTGCTTTTTTACAAGAAAGAGTGATTCAAACCTACAGGATCGCAGGATTTGAACAGGTTTAAAATATAATGAATATGACACAAAACGTTGTATCTCAATTTTAAATACTGTTAAAGAAGAAAATACTTTAATTTTTAGTACAAGTGTAAACTGTGCATCTTAAAGGGGTGATCCACCACATTGTGAGCCTGCTTTGTAATACCTGGCTTTCAAATATTGTCAGGTCAGATCATTCCTGATGCATTTCTACGCTGATGACACAGTTGTTTATTGTCGAGCACAGTTGCTAAGCTGTTCCAGCTTTTCCAGTCTGCATTCAACATAATCCAGTTAGATTTGTTCCGTCTCAAACTGATGCTAAATGCTGGTAAAACCAAAGGGATGTTGTTTTCAAACAGGAAGTCTGTCCCAGCAGTCCTTCCTTCTATGTTATCTACGAATGGTGTTCCTATTGAATTTGTCAATTTTTACAAATGTTTTGGTATATTGGTCGATTCGCATCTCTCTTTTAAGCCTCGTGTCAAAAACTTGGTAAAGAAATTGAAAGTAAAACTCGGTTTATTTTTTAAAATAGATCCTGTCTAACGCTGAATGCATTGTAACTGCTACGGTCCTTCCCTCCGTTGACTTCGATGACATTATTTCATGAACACTCTTGCAAGTACCTTGCAGATGTTGGACGCTGGCTGTAACTATCATACCCATCACTACACCCTGTATTCACTGCTTAACTGGTCCTCATTAACTTGCAGACTCAATGGTACATTTTCATCATTAAATCCCTCCTTGGTCTGTTGCCTTCAGTATCTCCTCCTTCATGTCATTACGCTAGTGCAGCTACAGTGTGCACACTTAGGACATTATTACCTGCAGTGACCCGTCAGTGCAGACCGAATTTAGCAAAAGGGCCTTTTCTTACTCCACTCCTGTTTCCTGAAACACCTTGCAAAAGATCTGAAGCTCTCAACCTTGACCTCACTAAGGGATTTTAAACAACTGTTAAGTTCAAGGCAAAAACCATTGCAGACATGTTCCTGTTTATAGTATTTTACATTGCTTCACAGCGTAACTGTTTTTGTTGTAATATAATTTATTTTATGTACTTTTCATATTTTTTTTGCTTTTTATATGATGGTCTATTGTCATCTGTACCTCATCTGTGTTCTTCATTTTAAACAGGTCTCTCTTGTAAATGAGTCCTCAAGGTTCAATGAGACCAACCTGTATAAATAAAGGTTGAATTAATTGCACAGTAATTACAGACAATAATTATTGTGCTTGCATCTCAGTTATTTATTTTGCAGGTTCTTTAGACTCGGAAGACACTGCGAGAAGATGTATTAAGTCAAGTGATGATGTGTTCCTAATCATAAAATTGAGTTTTGAGTGCTTTAACTTAACCGCATACTTTAGGTTCTTAAAACTTAACCTCATGGTTTATGCGCCTCAAATGGATCTTGTATCTGCTTCTCTGTTGGTTTAAGTGATTCAGCCTCACCCTGTAAGCAGTTTATGTGCCTCAAACCAGTCAGGTGGTTTATGCACCTAACATAACAAAGCACATACAGGTACCGTAGTTGAGGTTTGTCACCACATCCTTTCAGTTTGGTCACCTAGGTTAGGTGCTTTAACCCATCCGTGTTGTTTAGGTGTCTTATCCAAGTGTCCTTGGGTGTCCTGAAAGGTGCTTTTAAATAAAATGATGATGATTATTATTATTATTACAACTAGGCAGCACAAGAAAATTGAAAGAACAATGAACAATTTCACATGTGAGAACTTGTGTTTGTCTTATCTTCTCGTATCTGTTCATTCTTCCTGGTGTTTGTGCATCTCTACGTCTGCTCGGTATGGCAGACTGTTTCACATATTTAAATTGTCAAAGGCTCTTATTGTTTCAGATTGACATGTGCCATGCACCAATATGGACACAAGCATAGAAAGTAGAACTAGTATTTGTCCAAGATTGTGGATGAACAATTGTAAGTTTTATGAGCAGCTGTGAGGCTGTGATGTAGCACAAGTCTCCGAGTGAACTCATTTTTATGAAAACCTTGGAACCTGACATCTAGAAACCAGTTTTATTGGATGCATTTGAGACAATGGGAAGCATACCATCAAAGGAAAGTTGTGACTATATAGTACAGTGGTGTCTAATCCTGGACCTAAAGGGCCACTATCCTGCATGTTAGATGTTTCTCTGCTCCAACACACCTGGTTTGAATCAATGTGGGATTCTCTGCAGACCATTGAATCAGGTGCGCTGAGGCAGAAAAACAAGTCAAACATGTAGGACAGTGGCCCACGAGGACCAGGATTGGACACCCCTAGAAATATGTGAAAATGTTCCTACTTTCTACTCATTCAGTTAGAACACACAATATACCCAGTAGCTTCAGATATATTATACAAAGCCTTGACTACTGAAGCCAAATTCATGCATATTTATCACTTTCAATCTGCACTAAAAGGACGGGTTGGGGGCGGTAACGTAGCTCTACAGCCTCCGTGTCCTTTTCTGTTTTGACCCGCTCTAAGCTCTTTGTGCTTTCTCCTCTAGTCAGCAAACAGGTTGGCTGTGCTCTGCTTCACTCCCTCAGTCCAAAGTCACATTTTCTTGATTGTTTGGCACATGCTTTTCAGGTTGTAACCCTTTATTTTGCAGGGAAGTGGCTTTTCTGTGGCACCTCTTATTCCCATGACAAGCTGTTGTTGGGTGCTTATACCATGGAGTGTTTAACTTTAAATAAAGGCAAGTTAACCTCTTCAAGCAGAGGCGAGTTTCCCACGGCTCTACACTCCCTTGATCTGAGTTTAGGTAAACTGTCTTATCTTGAGAGGCGATGAGGGTGATTTTGAGTACTGTCTCATCATAGATGAGTGCACAGGTGAATTGAAATTCAACTCAAAAGCAAACAGAAGCAACACTGAAAGTGTCTAAAACAATTCAATTCAATTTATTTATACAGCGCCAAGTCACAACAGAAGTCATCTCAGGGCACTGAACAGAAACATTCATCGATATATAAAGTACGTTCATAACATTATTTAACTCCATCGCAGAACTCTCATCTTGAGCAAGCATGAAGGTGACAGTGGAAAGGAAAAACTCCCTCATGAGGAAGAAATCTTAAGCAGAACCAGGCTCAGGCCAAGTGGCCATCTGCTTTGACTGGCTGGGTTTGAGAGAAACAGAAGGAAGGAACAGAAACACAATGGCAGGCCAAGAATCACATGTTAAGATAGAAATGTTATCAAATGAAAACTATTCAATTGTAACAATTCATTTTAAGAAATAATAATAATAATAATAATAATAATAATAATAATAATAATAATAATAATAATAATAATAATAATAATAATAATAATAATAATGAATTCAATTTATAACGCACTTTTCATTAGTGAAAATCTCAAAGTGCTACACACATTGAATGCTACACACATTCATACACCGGTAGCGGCAGACTACCATGCAAGGTGCTTTCCAGTCCTACCGGGAGCAACTCGGGGTTAAGTGTCTTGCCCAAGGACACAACGACACATGGTGTGGGGAACCGGGATTCAAACTGCCAACCTTCCGATCGGGGGACGACTGCCATTACCACTACGCCACGGCCGCCCAATGTGGTCAATTTGTCCTCCAGTAGTCAAGTCTATAGCAGCATAACAAGCCAACCATAAGTATAGGATTAATCAAAAAGTAAAGTCTTAAAACTGGACAATGTGTCAGCCTCACAGACAGACACTGGAAGTTGGTTCCACAAGAGATAACTGAAAGACCTTCCTCCCATTCTGCTTTTGGAAACTCTTGGAACCGCAAGTACCATATTTTTTGGCATATAAGTCAGTTTCTTTGGCATAATTTACATGCCCTGTGACTTATAGGCCGAAGAGACCTATTTATAGATTTTTTCCTAAACCATTTTTGGGCTGAGATATGATAGTTTTCATTCATTCTGACTGAAAAAACAAATTGAGCAGTACCATTTTCAGCCACTTGATGGGAGCAGAGTAGTAGTAGCAGTAAGGCATGCTGTTGTATCATGTAATAGGTAAACGTGGCTATAATGACGATTTCAAAAAAGTTCAAGACAAAAACTGGACTTTATTTATTTTACTTTATACTTTGTTTTTTTTCCCTTGAACTTTTTTGAATTTACCATGTCCTGAACGACTGAGAAACATCAACAGCTATTAATGACTCAATCGGCCTGCCGTAGTCTCCCCACCTTCATTCTGCTCATAGCTTGGAACCGTCAAAACAGCTGCACCGCCCCAGCAAAATGCAGCTAATCTGACCATGAAAGTGCATTTATTAAGCAAATGTTACAGTGAGACACAACGTTGCTATAATTTTGAGCAAACAAATAATGGTTTAGGTGCTTTTCTTGTTAAATTTCCATTAAACGAGCAGCGTTCCTCTCCTTTTGTCCTCTCTGTCTGCATGCTCCTGACAGCACCTGAGCAGTTAAAATTATTTTTGAAATGCAGCTGATTTGGCCATTAAAGTGCATTTATTAAGCAAACGTTAGATTGAGACACAACTTTACTATAATTTCGAGCAAACAAATAATTGTTTAGGTGTTTATCTTGTTAAATTTTGTACAGCGACTCGTGTGCACGCATTTACTTCTGCATATTGGGTTTTGAAATGTAGCTGATTTGACCATTTAAGTGCATTTATTAAGCAAACGTTAGATCGAGACACACCTTTACTATAAGTTTGAGCAAAAAATAATTATTTTTAAGTGTCAATATTGTTAAATTCTTGTTGAAGTCCTCCCGTGCACGCTCCTATGGCTGCCGTTTGGCAGCCCATCAATTTTTGGCACAACACCTTCCCCCATTTCTGGTCTGTCAGCGGTGAAGCATAACAAGCGTGACATGTCAGCTGTGACATGTAATAGATGCAATGTATACAGCGAAGCAACATATTTATGGATGTTTCCACTTTATTAGACAAATATGGACTGATGCGACTTATAGTGCGGAGCAACAAGTACGCTGGAAAATACGGCAAGCCTGCAGTCTGAGAGCAAAGTGCTCTGTTAGGAAAATATGGAACAATTAGATATTTACTATAAGATGGAGCTAGGTTGTTGAGGGCTTTGTAGGTTAGAAGTTTTTGAAAGCAGATGATGCTTAATAAATGTTAAACCTTTAAGACAAATTGGCATCACATTTCAAAGCTTTAACGGTCTCTACCAAAGAGAAAGCAATCATTAATGAGCAATTTGTCAAAAAATATGTAATTCGGGCACCATATTGTAAATATAAAACGTACAAAAAAAATTAATAAACTGGGTGTGGTAATCGACATCAACACAAGTTGCCAAACTCCACAATGAACAGAATCCTGGTTTAAAAATAAAATGAACAGGAATTGAAGCAAACCCTGATTGTAATACTGCGGTTCAAAAAATATGAAGGTATAGGGAAATCAAGACAAAATGCTAACTACAAATAAAAAGTTCCCAAAAATAAAATAAAATCCTAACAGAATCTTATCCAAGCAAGAAACCAAATAAGTGACAAACACTTTAACTTGCAGACTCTAAAAGGACTTGTCACATAAAACCAAAGTGTCTCAGCAGTAGAAACCAGCTTAGAGCTTGTTTGTCCAAAATAGCACAAAAAGGATAAAAAATACCAACAAGAACAATATTTGAAAAAAGTTGGATTTGATATACATTTAATTTTGGAGCCAAAATGGAGAAGATATAAAAAAAATAAAAATAAAAGGATAAACTCCTTTCCTTTTCAAGAGACCCCCTCGATTCTATATGGAAACACATTGTTACAGCGGGTGTGGTGAGGGTGAAGCCATCGCTCAATATTATGGTGAACTTTGGGTTGTTTTCCCAGTGGGGGGGGAAAACCAGAGACTTTCATGTTCCCATGTGAGGGCGGAAGGCCAGTTAAGCTCGGTGCTGGGATGAAACGAGGAGGGGTGTGTGCGTCACATGGATCCTGCTCCACTCACCGAGAGCCAAACTGAACCCCCTCTGGAGTCCACATACCATTGGATCTGGTGTCTTCTCGTCTTCTCAGTGCGCTGCTGTCAGTCTCATGCAAACACATGAGTCATGGCTGAAACTTTGAGCAAACCAGCCCTCAAAGTTCAACTTGCAGGAGCACCTGCTTTAACGAGGACGGTGAAGAGACGCGGGGCGTTATTGCCCCCATCAAGGATACAGAATACTTGCTAGTTTATAATCTTAATGAGTTTGACTAATCTGACCGTGTTCAGTCCAAACACATGTTTTATCTGACAGCTTAAACTTGCAGCTTTTGCGTATTTTCTAATGACATCAGATGTTTCACTAAAACAGAAAACAAAAGTTGCAAAACTGTCATTATCTTTATATGTTTTTGCAATTAAACAAGTGCTCTGGACGGCATGTGGCTCATTAGTCATGTGTTTATATGGATTCCTCATTGATATGATCACAAAACTCTTGAAGAGGAGAATGCCAAAACTTTAATCATTTGAAAAGGATGGTTGAGAGTCTTTGTGAGTTTGATTGTGTTCAATAGGGACTGGTTAATAAACATCCTTTCTTACATTGTATTATTTCTTTTAACAAAGGAAAAAGTCCATTATTTTCTTTAGTTTCTCTTTACTTTTGTTTATAGTGGCAAAGGAAATGACAAAAAAAGATAAAATAAATCAGGGTTTGAGTGCAACAGCTGGTGGGTTTTGTATTATGTATGCTGGCAGGTGGGCTTTATACCTCCCTGGATCTCCCAGCAGTCTCCCGTGTCCTGCCTATGATTAGAAGCTTTGACCCATAATGTCCCATTGGTTGGTTCACAGACCAATTGTGATGCAATTTGCTCTGATCGACGCAGCGAACAGTGAAGTTAGCCAAAAGGGCAAGCTGGTGACCGCAGAGCTGAGATTGTCTTTTTTGATGTGAAGTGGGAGAAGTGACTGAGCGGAAACAGCAGAAAAACATGTTCTTGAACCAAGAAACTACAATCATTCTGTGTTAAAGAAGTGATTGCGTTCTCATTTACAGATTTGGTTGCATCAGTATTTGTTAACTGACATGTTGAAACATGCTCAAATGGTTTATTCAATTAAGCGCTGAAACTATATTAGTCACTGCTAAATTTCCCATTGGTTTATTTAATGTTTGTTATCTCGAACAGTTGCATTTTATTGTACATACTGTACTTCCTAAAGAAGGTGACATCAACATCCACAATGTTTTTGACCCACTTAAGCAATACATTTTCTTTTGAGCATTTCAGCTCTACCGGTACATGCATTTCTGTAATGAATAATGAAGTAAACCTGGAGATATCTACCATACTTTTTGGACTACAAGTCTCATCTTATTGCATCAATTAGCAAGTCCTGTGACTTATAGTCCGAAGCAACTAAGTTACATTTTTTCCCATATTTATAACCCCATTTTTGGCTGAGGTCTGACGATTTCATTCATTCTGACATGGAAAATATTGAACACTACCATTTCCAGCCGCTAAAGGGCCATCAACCAATATGGCAAGCCAAGTGTCTCATTAATAGGTAAAAGTGGCTATTAATGAGACACTTTGCTTGCCATACCAAGCCACCTTCGTCTCGCGCCAGAACTCCTGGAGCAAATGTCAAATCACATTCATTTTGCTGTACCGCCCAGGCAAACTGCAGCTGATTTGACCATTAAAGTGCATTTATTAAGAAAAGTTCAACTGCGACACACCTTTACTATAATGTTGAGCAAACAAATAATTGTTTTTAAGTGTTAATCTTGTCAAATTCTTGTTAAAGTCCTCCCGGCATGCTACCTCGGCCGCCATTTGGCAGTCAATCGATTTTTGGCACACCAGCCCACGTTTCCAAGTGGTCAGTGGTGATGCATAACAAACACAGCGCGTCAGCGATGATGCATAATAGATGTGACTTACAAAGTATAAGTCAAAGCAACATATTTATGTTTTTCTCCACTTTATTAGACATAACTGGACTGATGCGACTTGCAAGTCGGTGCCACTTTTAAGGTGGAAAGTATGGCAAGTTTGTGTTTGTAAAGACAAAAGTTGATGCAATTTGGGTTTGAAGTTTCAAGTTCAGAGTGTCACTGAATACAGTACTGCAAAAGTTTCTATTATACCATGTCTTACAATATCTATCCATCTCCTTTACCTGATTTTTCTATCTGGGTCAAGGGGAGCTGGTGTGTATCTCCAGCAGCCACTGTGCAAGATGCAAGGTACACCCTGGACTGGTCACAAGTCTATTCCATGCACACAAAAACCAATTGGGCACACATCTTTTCACACTCTCACTCACCTTGGAGTGGAAAGAGAGCTGTAAGAAAACATTTCAGTCACCCATCAAACACCTTGTTTCTTCAGCTAAATTTATTGAAATTCCAGGAATTGGTAGAATATAGTATTTTATCAGTTATGTATAGGGCTCATAATAACACATTACCTTTAAATATCCAAAGAAATTTTATAAAAAGACAAAGTTATTACAATCTCAAAGGGACAGAGATATTCATCAAACCACAATTCAGAACCAGCTTAAAGGGACGGTCTACCTCAATTCAGGGAGTTCGATTGTGGAATGCTCTGGAGAGTGATGTTAAAAATGCAAAATCAATGTATACATTTAAGAAAAAGGTCAAAAAGGACTTGCTCAAAAACTATATATGATGTAACTTAGTGTGTTTGTGTATTACACTTATGTTGACTGATGATGTAGCTTAGTGTGTTTGTGTATTACACTTATGTTGACTGATGATGTAGCTTAGTGTGTTTGTGTATTACAGTTAGAAAAATTAAGTAGAGTTATTCATTTTGTGATGTAGTTTGTGTATTACAGTTAGAAAAATTAAGTAGAATTATTCATTTTGTGATGTAGTTTGTGTATTACAGTTAGAAAAATTAAGTAGAATTATTCATTTTGTGATGTAGTTTGTGTATTACAGTTAGAAAAATTAAATAGAATTATTCATTTTGTGATGTAGTTTGTGTATTACAGTTAGAAAAATTAAGTAGAATTATTCATTTTGTGATGTAGTTTGTGTATTACAGTTAGAAAAATTAAGTAGAATTATTCATTTTGTGATGTAGTTTGTGTATTACAGTTAGAAAAATTAAATAGAATTATTCATTTTGTGATGTAGTTTGTGTATTACAGTTAGAAAAATTAAGTAGAATTATTCATTTTGTGATGTAGTTTGTGTATTACAGTTAGAAAAATTAAGTAGAATTATTCATTTTGTGATGTAGTTTGTGTATTACAGTTAGAAAAATTAAGTAGAATTATTCATTTTCTGATGTAGTTTGTGTATTACAGTTAGAATGATGTAGTTTGTGTATTACAGTTAGAAAAATTAAGTAGAATTATTCATTTTGTGATGTAGTTTGTGTATTACAGTTAGATAAATTAAGTAGAATTATTCATTTTGTGATGTAGTTTGTGTATTACAGTTAGTAAAATTAAGTAGAATTATTCATTTTGTGATGTAGTTTGAAGGTTATCATTGGTTGAACAAACTGTGAAATAAGGGGCAGATATAATAAGATTTCATCTTCTTTCTGCTCCTTTCATTTTATCCTACTTGTATTCTTGTATCTGATGAAACTGTCTTGTATTGTTCTTTTAAAATGAATGAATAAACATCAAATCAAATCAAAACCTTGGGACATTAGAGTTACCAATTAACCTAGCATGCATGCTTTTAGTCTTTGGGAGGAAATCGGAATACCCCAAGAACAAATGCATGCATAGGAAGAACATGAAAACTCCATCCACAAAGACCTCAGCTTCCTGGGACCTTCTCACTGAGAGGCAACAGCTCTAACCACTGTGCCATCCTGCTTGGACAAATGTTCATTTAAATGGAAATTTATGATACATGTTCTTGCTTTGAGATGTCAAAACTGCTTGGCAGAGAGGATATGTATAGCAACTCCAAGCTCAATGTTCATCGCTCTCAGCAAGGCAAAAACCTTCAGCATCCCCCAGAGTGGGGGAAAAGAGCATCCTCTCTTACATGACTGTGGTGAAAAACAGAGAAGAAAAAACTTTAAAAAATGTTGGACATAAAAAAGGAACATGTCATTAAGGCCTTTTTGAGTGGTAACAATTAAAAGTGCAGAGGAAACTGCAGAGCTTACACATAAATCCCTGATGGCAAATGTAATAGCCACAAAGAGTCTCTTTTTTTAGACTTGCACTATTTTCTGTCGGGCTTGGCCCCAAAACTGTTCACGTGATCATATAACCAAATATGACTGCAGTGCCTCCAG
>JBBPBX010071853.1:0-18212 GCA_038048925.1 Garcialebias charrua | reverse complement strand
GTGATAATAGCATATTACGTTTTTACTACATAATATCACGTTTTTACTACATACGTATCACGTTTTTACTACATACATATCACGTTTTTACTACATAATATCACGTTTTTACTACATATGTATCACGTTTTTACTACATATGTATCACGTTTTTACTACATAATATCACGTTTTTACTACATAATATCACGTTGTTACTACATACGTATCACGTTTTTACTGCATACGTATCACGTTTTTACTACATAATATCACTTTTTTACTACATAATATCACGTTATTACTACATACGTATCATGTTTTTACTACATAATATCACATTATTACTACATACGTATCACATTTTTACTACATGCGTATCACGTTTTTACTACATAATATCACTTTTTTACTACATAATATCACGTTATTACTACATACGTATCACGTTTTTACTACATAAGCTCAAAAACTATTATTTCATGGATGACAGCAATACCCTTCCGTAGGTGTCAACAAGATAAGACTTTGGGGTTTTATTTGCCTCACTTGTGCAACAACCCTGTACAGTTTCCACCTTGTTTCATGCATACATTGTGTATCTGTGGGAGGATACGAGTCTGTGAAGGGATGTGACATGCCACCAGGCATATCTCCCACATTCAAGCCTGCAAAAAATAAATATATAAAGTGAAATGTACAAATGAAGATGAAAAAAACAAAAAAAAAACAGTAATGTGGATACCCCAGCCTCCCCATTTTGTCTTTACCTCACAGAAAACCGCTTCAGATCAGCTGAGCTGGACTGTCTGCTGCCAGCAGGTCCTTTGCATTCTGTTTAATGCAACTGCAGAGAGAACATAACAATGCCAGCTTGTTTTCATTTCAGAAGACCTTGGAGCTGCAAATGAATAATATATTGAAGGCAACTCCAGGGTAAATGAATAAATCTGCAGTAGGTGGGAATCTGGAAAGGCAGAGTTGAACTGGCGTGGAGCTACAGCATGGCCTGGTGGTAAATTAAGAGATTACACTGGAAATGTTTAATGCATGCAGTTGGTTTTGATTTTAATGATTTTGTATTATGGATTTATTTTAGTGGTTATTGGTCATTATGAGCTTCCCAAAAGGTCATCGCTTCTCTATTAATCAGTAAATGTCCTGCTTCTTATTAAAATGAGACTGTGTAAATTACATCTCTATCCATGCTGGAGATAATTACTATAAATGATTTTGCTGACGTTTTGAACGCATCTTGTTAGGTTTAATGGTAATGTGTCATTAGCCTGCTGGAGGTGGGGAGACCTGGATCGCTGTATGCTGGTCAGATCCAAGCCAGAGGGCCTGCAGAGCTGACAGGCGAGACCAGGTGAATAATTGTGAGGGCTTCTTATTACTGTATATTGCTGGTATGGTCTGATTTAGTCCAGCAGCAAATTGTGGGAAGAGACCCGGTGTGGTGGAAGGTGCAGAATTAACTGGGTTTATGCACAAATGAGCTCCGTACTGACAGCAGATACATCATGCAAGATGAAGGAGAATTCTTATGAGGCAGTAATGACTCGTCTTACTGGAAATGAGAATAAATCCACCAAAAGGTTAAAAATGTATTGGGAATTTTATTTAGTGAATAACCTGCTTCTTTCAGAGCTGTGCGCCTGAAGACATTTTCAACATGTTTTATTCCTTGGTGCGTAAATTTGACCTTACGCTGCTGATAGTGACAGGGAGTTACTTTATACCAGTTTAAATACCAGAGTTTGAAACTTTTATTTCATGCACAGGTGTTCTTATTGTATTTTTTTTTATATTAAAAAATAAATAAATTGTAGCCATATACCGTACAGTCTTTTCACAGGCAATACACCCACATTCTATTCTATTCTATTCTATTCTATTCTATTCTATTCAAATATAAGCTACAGACTAAATGACACTTTTTGTACAAAACAGTTTAAATAAATACCCTGATGCATGCTCAATTTAAATAATCAGTTTGAATAAAGCTTCAAAACTACTTTTACATTTAATAAAAATACATTTTTAAATCTACTGGAAGCATGCTTCCAATAGATTTAAAAAATGTATTTTTATTACAATACAACGAGCCATGGTAGTGTGATAAGCACCAAAGTTAATATTTTATTTTCGTTATGTTAATTCTCTTGCTGTGTTGTTATTAATTCAATTCAATTTATTTATATAGAGCCAAGTCACAAAATAAGTTATCTCAGCGCACTGAACAAAAAACATTCACATACATTCTAAATGCCAATTAGTAAAGATGTCAGCCTCCACCATTACATACATCTACACCTCCAGATACAGGGAGAGAGCCTCCTGCATCATGAAGGACCCCACTCACCCAGCACACACTCTTTTTGCCCCGCTCCCCTCAGGAAGGAGGTTAAGGAGCATTGAGTGTAGAACCACTAGACTGAGGAACAGCTTCTACCATGAGGCTGTTAGACTCATGAATATGTAACCAGAATAATCAATGTGAAATATCACATCATGTTGCTGCTGATCTGTTAATAACAGTTATGTGGTGCGAACGACAATAAAGAAACTCTGAATCTGACTCTGACTATAGCAACATAACTCAGGGATAGGTCAGGAAACTCAAGCCAACCCTAACTAGAGGATTTATCAAAAAGGAAAATCTTCAAACTGGACAATGTGTCAGCCTCATGGACAGAAACTGGACGTTGGTTCCACAAGAGAGGAGCCTGATAACTGAAGGCTCTGCTTTCCATTCTGCTTTTGGAAACTCTAGGAACCACAAGTAAACCTGCAGTCAGAGTGAAGTGCTCTGTTATGAAAATATGGAACAATAAGATCTGTAATATAAGATGGAGCTAGGTTGTTGAGAGCGTTGTAGGTTAGAAGGAAGATTTTTAATTCTGGATTTGACAGGGAACCAATGGAGAGAAGCTAAAACTGGAGAGAGATGATCTCTCCTACTAACTCCAGTTAAGACTCTGGCAGCAGCATTTTGGACCAGCTGAATAATTTTTAAAGAAGTATTTGGACACCCAGATAACAAACCATTGCAATTGTCCAGTCTAGATGTGACAAATGCATGAACCAGTTTTTCTGCATCATTTTTAGATAAGATGTTTCTAATTTTAGTGATATTATGCAGGTGGAAGAAGGCAGTTTTAGTAATGTTTTTAATGTGGGGGTAAACGACGTGACAAAAATAACACCAAGATTTTTAACATTACAGCTGGAGACCAGATTAATGCCATCCAGAGAAAGTGAAAGATTAAGCAAGTTATTCCAAAGATGCTCAAGTCCCAAAAACACAACCTCTGTCTTGACCGAGATTAAAAGCAGAAAGTTTAGGGTCAATAAGGATCATGGTGGCTGTGGCCGGTTAGAGCAGTCATCCTCCAATGGAAGAGTTGGGGGTTCGATTCCACCATTAATCACGTGTCAAAGTATCCCTGGGCAAGACACTGCCCCTTTTTGCCTCCAATGTGTGTCCCATCAGTGTATATGAATGTGATAAATCACTGATTGTTCTTTGTAGTAGAGTGCTGTATGAATGGGTAAATGAGGGCACAGATTGTGTTGTAAAGAGCGTCGAGTGTCTTGATATGATAGAAAAGCACTACTGTATATGTTTTTATGTCTTTAAGACATGCTTGTAGTCTAAATAACTGATTAGACCCATTGGGTTTCTTTCTGAGCTGTGCACCTGAAGACATTCAT
Source organism: Garcialebias charrua (assembly GCA_038048925.1). NCBI lineage: Eukaryota > Metazoa > Chordata > Actinopteri > Cyprinodontiformes > Rivulidae > Garcialebias > Garcialebias charrua. Next base: position 14,516 of record JBBPBX010071853.1, on the reverse strand, counting down.
TGTTCAGTCAACCTTTATTTGTTAGTCTTATTGAGTCACAATAACTCATTTACAAGAATCAGAATAAGCTTTACTGTATTATCATTGCACCGAGATACAACGACAGACCTGTTTTAAACAAAGAACACAGATGATATACAGACAACAACAGACAATCATATAAAAGCATATATAAGGATTTTTTTTCTTCCCCATTTCATTCAACCTTTATTTATACAGGTTAATCGCATTGAGCCTCAGGGACTTATTTACAAGGGAGACCTGAAATTAAAAAAAAATGGATGTAAAAATTAAACAAAAACAAGCTACATTATAAAACTATGTAAAATACTAAAAACAAGAACATGTCTCTATTGGTTTTTGCAGTGATCTTAACAGTTGTTTAAAATCCCTTAGAGTGGTCGAAGTCGACATCTTCAGATCTTTTTGCAAGAAAGTCCAGGTTGCAGGAGCGGAGTAAGAGAAGGCACTTTTACCAAGTTTGATCCTGTGTCATGTGTCAATTTAAATATTCTTTGTCAAATATTTTGTATAATAAAGATGCATTTACAGTCTGGATGACCCACCCATAAATATTTACAGGTAATTGTAAATAAGGTGAATAAAGTGTCATTTAAAATTCTTCATAAAATCTACCCCACTAAACATTATATGATAAAAATTTAAAAGAGACATAAATATTGATTGCAGTTTTTGTGGTGACCTTCCAGAAACTGTGACACCTTTTTTTTGGGGCACTGCTCTTTCACTCGCAGGTTTTGGAAGGCGTTTAGCAGGTTTATTAACCCATTTATGCCCAAATTTTTTTTCAGAGTTGAAAGGCATATCATTTTATCAGTTGGGTCCTTCTGAATCATGTTATGTATTTATTTTCATCATTCTGTATTTTGATTGGAAGAAAATGGCATTTTTATGACTGGCAACAATTGTTGCCAGTAGTCACACAGCTTGTCACTAGGTCAACTGTCACCTGTTCATAATAGAGAACTAATAATAATATAGTAATAACAAAATAATAATGTAGTCAGAATAAATAATAACAAAAAGTTGGAGCCTCAGGTTCCTCCTGTATAAAATTCCAAACAACAAACAATTTGAACAGTTTTTTTTATTCTTAATTTATTCGTCTGTAGACTCGAATTTTGTAACTTTGTAATCAAAACTTCAACGAACAGTGTTTTTTCTTATAACCTCTAATAACACACATATATGTATATATTTCATCCCATACATTCCATCATCTTTTATGGATGTTCTACTCAGTGTGGTCCTTCTTGAAGCACTCCAAATGTAGTGGCACATCACACTTTTCACACGCAAACCATGTGCGTCCGCCACAGTTTTTGCATCGCTTGTACCTGCTACCAGTGTTGCAGGGCCAGTGGTTGAAATGATCAAACCTGGTGGCATCAGTTATCGCCACAGCCATTAACAGCCATCTATTATTATATGTTTCAGTGTTTCAATGTTTAGATGTATACTGTTGCACCGAGGGACTGAGAGAAACGCAATTTCGGTCCTGTGTATGTCCTGTACAGTACATATTGCAGATCTGACAATAAAGTTGACTTTGACTTTGACTAAAGATCTTTTGCCCTGCCTACTTGGCTTTGTTCCATGGCACATGAGGAGGGTCTGGGCTACCAGCCTCTGGAAGGAGAGGAGATCTTTCTGCCCACTTTTCCAGGTTCTAAATGAATGAAAAAACAAGCATGATAGATGAATGAATATGCCATGTTTTTGTTCATTTATGATGCTATTGATGAATTATCAATATCCTCCTTTCTACAGTGTCATGCCCCATATGTAGAATGTTCTGTAAAAGCAATATCATGCTTGAGTTTGTGATGTTGGTCTGGATATCATCACTGTTGCTCTTGTCAAATGAAGAGCACTAGCGATCACCTCATGTCAAACATCACAAACACGATTGTGATATTGCTAAATAACATGCAGCCTTGTGTACCTGTAATAGCACCAGCTGTTCACCATGGCACTGTTCAGGGCCCAGCTGAAGCATGGCCACCACCACTTCTTGGACCGTATGTTGACTCTGTAGCGGCTGACAAACTGGTCATGCAGGTCCACTCCTCCCATGTGTGTGTTGTAATCCTGGATACACTTGGGCTGTCTGACCTTGTCCATGGTCCGTTTTTGTTTGTTCCATCTCTTTGCCTCAGTTTCGATGAACTCCCTTTCCATGTTTGACACCACAGTGACCATGCTGTTGTCATTCCACCTTACAATCAGCTTCTCTGCCTCAACCAGATATTCAGCATTTCCTCTGGGTGTCTTCTTGAAGGTCTTGGGTTCTGTGAAAGGAACCTTGTGGAGCTGAGCTTGTCGCATTGTGCCACAGCTGCCATAGCCTCTCAGGGTCATCTCATCCACCAGGGTCAGGGTTGTGAAGAGGTTGTCATGGTAAAACTTGACTCCAGGTGGAACTTCAGCTTTCTCTGCCAGGCCAAGAACCACACTTGGTCCCTGACCAAGTCCAGTTTCCACCAGATCTGTGTGGCTTCCTGCATATGGCTAGATCATCAACATCTTTTGCCTCAGCGAAACACAAGCTAATGTTAGGCTAGCAAAAAAATTATGTTGGCTAGCAAGAGAATGATGTATGGAAGCGAATAAAAATCTTAGACACACAGGCCATCCATCCATCCATCTTCTTCCGCTTATCCGGGGTCGGGTCGCGGGGGTAGCAGCCTAAGTAGGGAGGCCCAGACTTCCCTCTCCCCAGCCACTTGGAGCAGCTCCTCTGGGGGAATCCCAAGGCGTTCCCAGGCCAGCCGAGAAACATAGTCCCTCCAGCGCGTCCTGGGTCTTCCTCTGGGTCTCCTCCCGGTGGGACATGCCCGGAACACCTCACCAGGGAGGCGTCCAGGAGGCATCCTAACCAGATGCCCGAGCCACCTCAACTGGCTCCTCTCGATGTGGAGAAGCAGCGGCTCTACTCCGAGTCCCTCCCGGATGACTGAGCTTCTCACCCTATCTCTAAGGGAGAGTCCAGCCACCCTGCGGAGAAAACTCATTTCAGCCGCTTGTATCCGAGATCTTGTTCTTTCGGTCATAACCCAAAGCTCATGACCATAGATGAGGGTGGGAACGTAGATCGATCGGTAAATTGAGAGCTTTGCCTTTTGACTCAGCTCTCTCTTCACCACGACAGACCGGTACAGCGCCCGCTTCACTGCGGACGCTGCACCTATCCGCCTATCGATCTCACGCTCCAGTTTTCCCTCATTCGTGAACAAGATCCCGAGATACTTAAACTCCTCCACTTGGGGCAGGACCTCCTCCCCGACCCGGAGAGGGCATGCTACCCTTTTCCGGCTCAAGACCATGGCCTCGGATTTGGAGGAACTGATCCTCATCCCGGCCGCATCACACTCGGCTGCAAACCGCTCCAGTGAAAGTTGTAAATCACGAACTGATGAAGCCAGTAGGACCACATCATCTGCAAAAAACAGAGAAGCGATTCTAAGGTCACCAAAACGGATCCTCTCAACACCTTGGCTGCGCCTAGAAATTCTGTCCATAAAAGTTATGAACAGAATCGGTGACAAAGGGCAACCTTGGCGGAGTCCAACTCTCACCGGAAACGAGCCTGACTTACTGCCGGCAATGCGGACCAAGCTCTGACACCGGTCGTACAGGGACCTAACAGCCCTTATCAAAGGGCCTGGTACCCCATACTCCCGGAGTACCCCCCACAGAACCCCCCGAGGGACGCGGTCGAATGCCTTCTCCAAGTCCACAAAGCACATGTAAACTGGTTGGGCAAACTCCCACGCACCCTCCAGGACCCTGTTGAGGGTGTAGAGCTGGTCCAGTGTTCCACGACCAGCACGAAAACCACACTGCTCCTCCTGAATCCGAGGTTCGACTATCCGACGGACCCTCCTCTCCAGAACCCCTGAATAGACCTTACCAGGGAGGCTTAAGAGTGTGATCCCCCTATAGTTGGAACACACCCTACGGTCCCCCTTTTTGAATAGGGGAACCACCACCCCAGTCTGCCAATCCAAGGGAACTGCCCCCGATGTCCACGCGATATTGCAGAGTCGCGTAAGCCAACACAACCCTACAACATCCAGAGCCCTAAGGAACTCCGGGCGAATCTCATCCACCCCCGGAGCCTTGCCACCGCAGAGCTTTTTAACCACCTCGGCGACCTCAGCACCAGAGATCGGAGAACCCGACCCAAAGTCCCCAGGCTCCGCTTCCTCAGTGGAAGACGTGCCAGTAGGATTGAGGAGGTCTTCGAAGTATTCCGCCCACCGACTCACAACATCCCGAGTTGAGGTCAGCAGCACGCCACCCCCACCATAAATGGTGTTGGTCGCGTACCTCTTTCCCCCCCTGAGACGCCGGATGGTGGACCAGAATCGCCTCGAAGCCGTACGGAAGTCATTCTCCATGGCCTCTCCGAACTCCTCCCACGCCCGAGTTTTTGCCTCAGCAACCACCCGAGCCGCATGCCGCTTGGACTGCCGGTACCTATCAGCTGCTTCCGGGGTCCCACAAGCCAAAAAGGCCCAATAGGACTCCTTCTTCAGCCTGACAGCATCCCTCACTGCCGGTGTCCACCACCGGGTTCGAGGGTTGCCACCACGACAGGCACCAACAACCTTGCGGCCACAGCTCCGATAAGCTGCCTCGACAATAGAGGCGCGGAACACGGCCCACTCGGACTCCATGTCCCCCGCCTCCCTCGGAACGTGTTCAAAGCTCTCCCGGAGGTGGGAGTTAAAGCTCCGTCTTACGGGAGACTCTGCCAGACGTTCCCAGCAGACCCTCACAATACGTTTGGGTCTGCCAGGTCTGACCGGCATCCTCCCCCACCATCGGAGCCAACTCACCACCAGGTAGTGGTCAGTTGACAGCTCCGCCCCTCTCTTCACCCGAGTGTCCAAGACATGCGGCCGCAGATCAGATGAGACGACAACAAAGTCGATCATCGAACTGCGACCTAGGGTGTCCTGGTGCCAAGAGCACATATGGACACCCTTATGCTTAAACATGGTGTTCGTTATGGACAATCCATGACGAGCACAGAAGTCCAATAACAGAACACCACTCTGGTTCAGATCAGGGGGGCCGTTCCTCCCAACCACACCCCTCCAGGTCTCACTGTCATTGCCCACGTGAGCGTTGAAGTCCCCCAGTAGAACAAGGGAGTCCCCAGGAGGCGCACTCTCCAATACCCCCTCCAAGGACTCCAAAAAGGGTGGGTAGTCTGAGCTGCCGTTTGGTGCATAGGCACAAACAACAGTCAGAGCCCGTCCCCCCACACGTAGGCGAAGGGAGGCTACCCTCTCGTTCACCGGGGTGAACCCCAACGTACAGGCACCAAGATGGGGGGCAACCAGTATGCCCACTCCTGCTCGGCGCCTCTCACCAGGGGCAACTCCAGAGTGGAAGAGTGTCCAACCCCTCTCAAGGAAACTGGTTCCAGAGCCAGAGCCATGCGTTGAGGTGAGTCCGACTATTTCTAGTCGGAAACTCTCAACCTCACACACTAGCTCAGGCTCCTTCCCCACCAGAGAGGTGACATTCCATGTCCCAATGGCCAGCTTCTGTAGCCGAGGATCAGACCGCCAGGGTCCCCGCCCTCGGCCACCACCCATCTCACATTGCACCCGACCCCTTTGGCCCCTCCCACAGGTGGTGAGCCCATGGGAAACACACAGGCCTTGACTACATAATTTATTTTGCTAGGAAGAGTATCCTTAGAAGACTAAAATAAGACATTGCACATCATTTTACAATTTGAAATAAGAAAATTAGGTGCAATCCTGCAGATAGTGTTTTCCTGTAGTTAGCGACAAGCTATGTGCCCATTGGCAACTTTTGTTGTCACTTACAAAAAGACGCCCATGAACAAAAAAATATTTATCCTAGGTACAATTTTTGTGGAGCGTGTTACTGTAGAGACTTGAAAGATTAAATTTAATCTTTCAAGTCTCTACAGTAACACACCTAGCAAAATAAATGTATGGTTTTACCCCATACGTTTTTATAATTATAAATTATAATTATAAAAATGTATGGGGAAAAACCATAAGAAATGTTATGAAAATTACCTTTTTCCAGGACGATTTGCATATTCCATGTCTTCAGCCGGATGGCCCAGGAAGCATGTGATATCATGCAACAGGAAGCCCTTGGAAACACTTTTTTTTAATCAAAACCTTTGTCTAACTTGTCTACTAGTTTATAGGTGGAAAATGTAGCATTAATACATTTGAGATTTTTTTTCTGAGTGGAAAATGACAGTGATACACTTTGGCAACAATTGTTGCCAGTGGGGCTAAATGGGTGACCATATTTTAAGAATTTTTTTCCTTACGTTGGGAAATTTTTTATTTTGTTTTTCTAGATTCCCCAGAAAGGATGCTAAATGTTTTACTTTTATTTTTTTTATAATAAACTTGCTAATCATTTTGGCCAAATTTTTCATTCACAAATGTAAATTTACTAACAAAACGCCATGCTTTCTTCATTTTATTAAGGATGTGGAATTATATGTAACGTTAATAACAGACTCTACCAACAAAAAGGCCCTCAGGACAATTTCTATCTGTAAATCTTTGCAAATATTTATATAAAAAAAAATAAAAGATCACACCCCTGGTTGTTGTTCAGGAAAGTGTTGTGTTCGTCTGCATACTCCATTCTTTTGATTGTTGTGTACTTGTCATTTGCTTTAATAAAGATTTTAAAAAGCAAAAGACAGTCAGACCTCAATGCAAGTGTTTCCAATAAAACTACAAGTCCCAGAGCATAGGAGGCAAAGCAAAAAACGTCATTGGTTTATTTTGACCCACGTGACTGGTTCTTCCTGTGACGTCAGTCAATAACAGGAAGTGTTGCTTTCAGCATTTACAGCGTGAGAGAAATGAAAGTCAACTGAAAGCAAATTCTTTAAAACAAAAAATAAAAATGCCGGTTTCAGTGCATCCATGCTATCGTAACTGTTAGAGATTTTACTTATTTTATATTTTTATCGGAAGAAGTGGCTTTCGAGACGATGTTTCAGGCTGTAGTAGCTAAGAAGGCGCTGTCTGTTTCATCAGTTTATCGAGGTATTTTGTTCGGTTTACGGCATTTTTGTAACAATGTTCCTGTAAAACTAAGAGTATCTGAAGCACTTTCTGGAACTGGGCTGGGAGCAAATGTTAAAATCCAGGTAACTATTACGAATATAATTTAAACCAGTGTTTTCTGCCACGTTCAAGCTGACTTCCCCTTCAAATTAGTTGTAAATTAATTTTAGGATAAAACTTTATAAATTCATTTTTTTCCTTAAAAAACCCTTTCTGTATTTTTTCTTCTTGTAACAGAAATGCAACTGCTCATACAAAACATACCCTAGTGTTTCCCCCCCTAAATGTTGACATTTTTTCTGTAAAATTTTATATTCTATTTTACATTAATCATTTGAACGCATCATAGTCTTATGAGTAAATGTCACACATGTTGCTGCAAACGGAGAAACAGATATTTTACGTGGTTTCTGAATCATTTTAGCACAGACTGAATTTGTTCTGCACTGTTTTTATGATTTTATTGATCTTAATGTTTTAACAACTGTTTTTTTTAATGTGTTTTGATTTTATTTGTAGGCTACAGCACTTTGTTGCAGCTGTGGTTGTTTTAAAGGGCTTTATAAATAAAGTATTATTATTATTTTAAATTGTTCAGTTTCGAGAAATTAAACAAAAAAAAGCTATAAGAGATTTCTGTACTTCCGATTTGTTTGCATTTGCCAAGCTGAAGTCTTAGTCATCTTCCTTTTCCGTTTTAAGTTATATATTTGTATAATTGTTAGGCTGATTGGTAACTCTAAATTGACCCTAGGTGTGAGTGAAACAGGTCCCTCTTGTAAATGAGTCCCCGTGGCTCAACGAGGCTATCCTGTATACATATACTGTAGGTTGAATGAATAATATATACTCTGAATGATTGACCCCATATATTGTTTATTCTTGTATTAGTTCTTTCATATTTTCATGTAATCATATTTTATTTAAAGTTAAGAAGGGGAAAATCACCACAATTTGTTACCACCAGTGTGGTTATGGCAACTTTCCTATATATTTCCAGAAGCAGCAGCTCCACGTTCTTTGTTTAATTTTTGCTGCAGGGATGGGTTCGCTCTGTTAGACCACAGAAGAAGAACATTTTTCTCCATGTAAATGATGGGAGCTCCTTGCAGTCGCTGCAGGTTGTTGCTGGAGCAGAGCTGAACAATCCGTAAGTAGTCCCATTTTATTTAATTTCCCATAAAACAGTTTGTCCTATTTTCTACTAAACTATTTTCTTCCTTCTTTTTTTTTTTCAATTTAAGGTTGCTTACATTTGGCAGTGCCGTTGAAGTTTCAGGTATTCTTAAAAAAAGTCTGCATCAGAAGCAGCCTGTGGAACTGGAAGCAGACCAGATTCACGTAGTTGGAAAATGTAATCCTGTGGTAGGAACGCACTTCTACTCATAAATGCGTTATAAAACATATATTACTGTTAGAGAAAACACCAATTTTTCCTTTCTAGGATTTTCCTTTTAAAATTAAAGAGAGACACAGTCTTGAGTACATCCGCCAGTTTCCTCACTTGAGGTGTCGAACAAACGCCTTCAGCTCTCTGCTGAGGGTACGAAGTGAGGCCACGGCAGCTATACAGTCATATTTTAAGGTAGGAAACTCAGAGGAGTTTTATTTTAACTGATGAGAAACTACTAATTTTTTGTTTTATTTATTTCACGTTTTTTTTCCCAGAACAATGGCTTTGTCCAGATTCACACACCGATCATAACGACAAATGACTGTGAAGGGGCAGGGGAGCTTTTTAGAGTTGAGGTGAGTGAGCATTACACACAAACATACTATAAATCATTTTTTAGGTTATCTTAAGTTCTAAAGTGAATAACATGGGTTTGGATTTTATTGTATTTTTCCACACAGCCCTCAAGCCCAGAGTATGTGGGTGACGTGAACTTTTTCTCTCTCCCGGCCTTCCTGACCGTGTCAGGACAGCTACATTTGGAGGTGATGTCCGGGTGAGATCAGCTATAGTAAAAACACAAGAATAATCTTGAAATGATCATCCACTAATTTTTTTTTAAGATTCATTTAGCTTATGTCATGAAGTAGGTTTCAAATTTTTTTTTCATATCACATGTTTGCATGCAGGGCTTTTTCTAGAGTCTACACATTTGGGCCAACTTTTCGAGCTGAGAATTCCCAAACCAGACGCCACCTGGCTGAGTTTTTCATGGTGGAGGCAGAGATCTCCTTCACTCGGTCCTTGGAGGATCTCACCAAGGTGCGCCGTCATCCTTAACCAAAGCATTTGTCTGAGTGGTCGAGTAGGTTATGTTAAATAATGACGTGGTGAACCTTTATTAAATAGAACTAAAGTTAGTATCTAAAGCAGCTGTGATTGTTGGAGGCTATCTGAGGCCTCAAAACTGTAAGAAAACTGAAGATGGGCAGATTTAGAGCTTTTTTATATAATTGTTTGTTCTTCGTCTGTTTGGTTTTTAACTTGTATATTTAGGACTATAACCTCTGTGTCTTCTGTCAAGAGAGATCCCATGCAGGTGTCAAAGTACAGCACCACTTGCATTTAGAGAGCCTAAACTGAGAAGGGTTTGAGACATCTGCAACAACGCTGAGGCTAGTTTGATAGAAAACCTTTTTTTAATTTAAGTTCAAATGACAAGACTGCAAACGGGGCTGCCGCCTCTCAGCGAGCAGGTCGCCCCAGTTCAAATTCCAACCAGAGACCTAAACATCATAGCTCAACCAGACACCGGATTTAGCAACATCTAGTGCCTCATATGGTAATGAATAATAATTATGATTGTATTTTTTCATAATTCAAATAGTAATAATAATAATTGAATGAACATGACCACTGAAGACAGGCACCAGCACCCCCACCATCCTGAACAGGAACAAACCGGTAAAGGAGATGAATGGATGGATAGGTATAGTACAATTCAATTCAGCAAAGGTGGGTGCCAGACCGCTAGGGAGCGCTAAAGCGCTAATCCGCTAATCCGCTTATGGCGGACCTAAACAATTTGTTAGTTTTACAGCGGATTGACTAACTTTTATAATTCATAAGCGGATTTGTGCTATTTTTATTTAAAATGCAGTACCGCTAATAACTAATTATCTATCAGTAAAAACGAAAAAAACTTATTTACGAGCTCTTAAATCAACCGGACGACTGCTAACAGACCATATCCTGTCAGCGCCGGATGTGGTCCGTGACAAAAAAGCGTCCCCCTCAGTCTCTTGGCTAGAGAGAGCGCTCTCTCTATAGCAGTTAGCAGCCAGTGTGTTACTCTGCAGCCTTATTGCTTGTTTTCGAAGAGTCAGACGAAGAGTTTTTAACATGGAGGGTGAACTTATGGATGTTTCTCAGCGGCCTACGCGACGCGTCTGGATTAAAAAAAGTAGTTTGCCATTAGCACTGTTCAAAATGGCGTCCGCGACAGCCACAGCAGCTAAGGACTTTCCAAGAAAACACGGTAAAAACAATTATTTCTTTGCCGAAAAAAAAAACATATTTCATAGCTGACGTTATAGCACAAGTTTTTCTGAGCTTGAGAGTTTCACGAAATAGTCATATCTGCTGGATTTAAAAAAGTAGTTCGCCATTAGCACGTTAGCTTATTAGCATTAGCGTCCACTAGCGTTGCTAATACATAAGCGCTTTTGAAATTGCGGACCTAAATAAATTAATAAGTGCTTTAGAAATAGCGGAACAAATTTTTGGATTAGCGCTGCCCAGCACTGCAATTCAGTTTATTAGCGCCAAATCACAACAAAGTTGTCTCAGGGCACTTTACAGAAACATTCATACATACATACATACATAGAAAAGCCAATTACTGTAGTAAAGTTCTCTATGTAAGGAGGCCAGAAAACATGTTGAATCTTGGCTTCGTTGCAGTCTCCCATCCTGAGCAAGCACAGTGGCAACAGTGGAAAGGAAAAACTTCCTTTTACAAGGAAGAAACCTCCAGTACAACTTCCAGCAAACATGAAAACCTGCTCTAGACTCAGAGTTTTGGTTCTTTACTCTTTCAGTACTGCTTTTTGATCCAGGCAGCACAACATGATACCTTTTTACATTTATATAAAGCATCTCAGATCAGCCAGTCATACCCACATTGAGCTAATAATGGTTGTACTGTAGTAGAAAAAATCTCGGACAGTTAAAGTAAAACTGCACTTCGGCTTTTTTTATTTTTTTTAAATACCATTAATTTGTTTCCTCTGGGATACTGTAGTATGTAATATGCCTAAAATTTCCCCCTTGTATTAAAAAAGTATTTATCTAGTAAGATGGCTTTGCAATATGGCTCTCTATGGGGATATAAGGTGAGGATTCTAAGCTAATAAAAGCACGATGTTTCTTTTTACAACTTCACACTAATAAACTTTGTGTTTCTGTCAGTAGATTGACACAAACAAATCTCGACTTCTTTTCCTTAAAGACCGTGTAAAGTAAATTTCAATATTTTCTTCAATAAACATTATAAATGTCATAATTGTAATCTTGTAAATGAGTAAAAAGTCTCAAAATTGTAGCTCAATTAATTTTGGAGTTATAGAGCAAACTGTGTATAAACATATTTCTGTTTCAGGATTTTTTAGGCGTGTTTTAAATGTGACCGCGTTTCGTCACGCGGTCTTCTTAAGTATAGCCCCACCCCCTGCAGCTCCAGCCGTATAAATTCGCCTCGGTGGAGCCGTTCACTCGCGAATCGCAGATAGCATCAGATAGCAATAGCATAGATATTTTGTTCATTGTTAGCTAGCTAATCAATTATGCCTCGTTCGTGCATCTTCCCTGGATGTCGCAATGGTCAGGGCACCCGCTTGGTGACTTTATTTAAGTTTCCGAGAGATGACCGCCTGAAAAAACTCTGGATCGATTTTGTAACGAGAGGCCATATAGTTTCACAAATTACACTGTCTGACTCAGAGTCTGAGTCTGGCTCTGGAGGTTCAAATGAGTAGGGCTGGAGAACTCCAATTAGGCTGCCAGCCTTTGCGAACATCTTCAGGGGGCAGGACACGGGGCAGTACTGCGCTGAAACCACGCCCACGCGCTGACACGCCCCCAGCGTTTCAGACCAGGGCACAATTATGTTTTTTCATTATTTTTGAGACTTAATTTTATAAGGTAAACAATGTTTTTAATCAGTCAGATTTATATGGGTGATTAATAACACATATTTATGCCGTGTGACAAACTCAAAACACACATTTAATTTTACTTTACACAGTCTTTAAACGTGTTTCTCTCCAACTGGAGATTGGTTATTTCTGAACGCCACTGGCTTGTAGTCATTTTAGTGATTAAACAAATTGTTGGGGGGTTGACATTTACTGATATTTGTTGTGCATAGAAAAGATTTTATAGTTTTTATTTGGCATTTAGTTTCTCTCAAAGTTGCTTTTTGTAGTAAAAAAAAATGGAACAAATTCAATTCAATTCAAAAATACTTTATTAATCCCAGAGGGAAATTAAGTGTTGTAGCTCATCATCCTGGTTTCATTCAAGAGTTGTTATAGATGCTGATAGCTGTGAGCAGAAAGGATCTCCTGTTGTGAATCCGAAGAATCTGGCAACAGATACCAATTCGTCCACCCAGATCCAGATTGTTGTCAGATCCAGCGGGCCTCTCGATCCTCCTGGGCAGCAGAACTGACTGGATACCGGGTAGAATTCCTTCCAGAGCGATGGTCACCCCTCCCTACAGTCTGCCGAGCTCCTCGTCACCACGGACAGACAGCTGAAGGTGCCGGCGGATGATCCCAGTCCTCCTGCCATCATGAGCCAAGTTTCCTACCAGCTCCAGGAACTCGGCGGTCAAGTACTTGAGCACCACCGGCAGGTTGACAGAAATTCGTCCATGGAACCTCCTTTTTGACCCATTTGGGATTTTGGGCTTAGTAGATTTTTTAGCTTTAACATGTTAACCAGCTGCTCCTGGTTGTTAAACACCTTGTTGCCATGGTTACGCATCACAACAAATGCCCAAAAGTATAACGGTCTCAGCATTTGCCTAAAACCACAATGTCTCTACGTAGATAGGCTTGGCTGCATGTTAGTTGTCAAATTTTAATTTAAAACCATCCACTAAGATCTCAGTAATGGTCAATCAGGTCATCTGGACAGTTTCTTTTTTGTGGAAAGACGTTTCACTCTCTATCCAGAGGGCTTCATCAGTCTGAGGAGTCCCAAGTAAACTGTTTTCCCCACTAAGCAGCACACTCCTTTAGTGGACCAACTAGTTTGCTGGTGATGAGATGGTTTCTGGGGGCTGTCCTGTGCCCCATCCACTAACTGAACAAAATCCCATATACGTTTTAAAGTTTCTCCTTTATGCACAATTGTACGGGACAGTTTTAATAATAATCTTGGCATGTTCTTTAGGTCATGGAGGACATGTTCAGATCTGCCACTGAGCACGTGTTGGCTCACTCTGCGGAGGACGTAGATTTGTTTCACCGTCATGTGACTCCAGGGCACAGAGTGAGTTCTGAAGGACGCTTGGCTACATAACCTGCCTCCTTAAAGCAGCCACAACTTTCTTGTACTTCCTTAGAACTTCAGCTAAGCTTTATTTGTTCCTCCTGCATTCATTCCTTTTCAGGACACTGTAGATGCAATGCTGAAGAAGAGCTTCCCTGTGTGAGTCTTTTTTTTTACTGTTCTAAACTTTTTTAAACAATTCTTAGGAATGATGAAGTCTAGGCCTGTCGCAATAAACAATAAATCAATTAATCGCATGATAAATGAAAATTATCTACCTCATTTTCATTTATCGTCTTCATCGTTGCTTGGTCTCTCTCTCTTTCAACTGAACACACTGGATGACAAAAAGCTCAACTCCGGTGTTCTTCACTGACCTCTCCCTTTCGCTTTTCTCTTTAAAATCCATTTTAACCGTCAAAAATTGTGTTTTTGGATTGTTAAAAGCAGCTAAGCTGAGAGACCAACCCCGGGAAATATCCTCTGTCTTGTCGAAGCTCCAAAATTCACAGTTGAAACCCGTGCCTTTGTGTAAAACGTTTTTCTTTGGAAAAAAAAGAAGCAGAGAACTTGTTTACTGATTTTTTTAATTAAAAGCTTTGTTTTAAAAAAATGCTATGCTAAAGAGCTCAAACCACACCGAGTATCCGCCATTTTGAGAACTGAAGAGAAACGTCAAGGGGCCTCCCTCCCATTTTTCTTAAAGATACCTGCTGCTAGCTCCCTCACTATCCATCCTTTGTTAAAACAGTCTTAAACTGCCATCCGGTGGTCAAAAAAAGTACTACACGCAAAACAAAACATTTCTTTTTGGGCAAGAAAGTTCATTCTCAATAGTCCAGGTAACAAATCCGCTCATTCTCAATCAGTTCATCTGGACAGTTTCTTTTTAGTAGAAACGTTTCACCCTCACTCCAGAGGGCTTCGTCAGTCAGAGTAGTCCAAAGCATACT